>PHNY01167683.1:312-11377 GCA_003724115.2 Anethum foeniculum | reverse complement strand
TTTCAAAATGGGATAACATGCGCGATAAGGCATGAGTTCTAGTATCATAAGTGTTTCTTCGTAGGACCGTCCACGAATTTGATCAACCACTCTTCTTGCTTTGTGAGCAGACATAGATATAAAGACTTCAAACACATTAAATTTTATTAATATAAGATATTTCAAACATCTCGACTTATTGCTAAGATGTTCTTGTCGTGCCTATAATTTAAATTTACTAAACCTAGATAGTGACGATGTATTTTCGACTGGAATTAGTCAAATTTTGAGCATTTTTTGAAAAATGGGTCAATTTCTGATTTCAAATCGAGATAAATCAAAATACATTGACCATTTATGATCGTAACCTATCTAAATATGAAGAACACATATAGATTATTTATATTTAAGTGATTTTGTTTTTAATTTTTTTTTAAAATTATTATATGTATAATTTCATTTCTTTTTATATTAGGAAATTTATATTAAAAAGGTACAATGCATATTTTTAAATTAATAATTGATTAACAAATAGGGTAATGATCCATTTATGTACTAGGCTTAACCTTATATCTTAAATTCAATTTTTTAAAATTAACTCTACAAATATTCAATAATTATGTTTGAAGTTAAATAAAATATTTACTATATGCGACGGTCGCATATTATGTGTATGATTAAAAACACATATAAAAATATGGTCTAATTGTATAATGATGTATAGGTGAATGAAAAGACTTCATTTCAATTCTCATAAACAATTTTTTATATAATATTAAATAGAGAGGTATGACTCATTTGGAAAACCAGTAGGGATATGTACCCTGCGGTAATGATTCCTCTGGCATTGTGACGCGAGAACATTAGATCATGGATTGGCGCGAGTAGCGGAACGAGCTTTATTTACGTCATTATCAGAGGCCCTTCATGCGGTTTGACCGAGAACGGTCGAATCACTAAGGCCGACTTTCGTCCCTGCTCGACGGGTGGGTCTTGCAGTCAAGCTCCCTTCTGCCTTTACACTCGAGGGCCAATCTCCGTCCGGCCCGAGCAAATCTTTGCACGCCTTCGTTACCTTTTTGGAAAAACTGTCTACCTGAGACTGTCCCTTGACCCGTAGGTCCCTGGAGTTGGTGGGATCTAATAAGTTCTACCTACTATTGAATTTGAACCAATGACTCTCGCCTTTATTCATTTATATTTTTTATTTATTATATTTTGACACCTAGTAAAATGAAAATTCTTATTTCAAAGCGAAATGTCTAGAAAAAATAAAAATAGTGGTCGGGAATGTTATAGTAGCCAAGGTCATACTCTATTCTCGTAAGATGATACATACTAGCTAACAGTCCACCTGGTGCTACATCCTAGGCACATTGGGAGCAACCACTCAGCCATCTCTAGCCATCTCTTCGAAAGATGTTTTTTATTTTATTCATGGCTATATAAGTGTATATAACACTACTATATGTAGAAATATAATTACTTAGAAAAAGTGAAGCCACCGGTTCAGAAGTTGCCCGAAATGGGCACTAAAGACTTTTCGAGAGATCTCTTCCAAATTACTGGTATGGCTATCGAAATCGTGAGCTTCAGCATGCATGTTCCAGATCCAAGTGGTAGTGTCAGGGTTTTTAGCTAGTGTTCTTGAGAAATGACCCGGCCTGGCCCATTCCTCGAAACAAGTTTTTATGTGATCTATATCTACCAAAATTTGTACTTCTGGTTCGTCGAACGGGAAAGTTCAAAACAATGGGATTTTTTTTTTGAAATTGGATGCAGTTACTAATTCATGATCTTGCATGTACAGAATGAAAACTTCATTCTCGATTCTACGAGAATTTAGGATGGATCTTATCAACATCCATAAATGATAAATCATAGATCGAACCGCCGAATCGGAAAAATTAGGTACTATCATATAACTTTGTATCGACTAAGTTCACGAGTTGGAAATAAGCAGACTCAAACCCACTGACATCTGCCGCAGGATAAACCACCGCCTCTCAGGTCCCCGACTGATTCTACCATTAGAGGCCAACGGCCCCCCTAGACACAGCTTACAACTTTTATCGTACCGTGTTCTCCAAAATCTTGAAAATATAAAATGACCAAGAGTGTCTTGTCACATTAATTTTGACAACCTCTATTCTCAAACTAAAATCGGTTACGTTGATTTAAAAATCGTAAAATAAAATCTATATCCAAACCATTTAATATTGTTTGAATTTTTTTTAATTCAACTAAGAATCGTGTTTGCTTTTATCGGCTTGATCGGTCAAAAATAAGATCGGGTTAATTCAATTTGATCGGATCGGTGAACCCAGGAACCCTGCAGCTCATTTACGATGTGTTGGGAATTGATCTAACAGGTAAATAAAATATTGTAACAAGGAGTGGTTATGAAGAGTTGCCGGAAAGGATAACCATTTTAGTTGGTTTAGGAGCTAAGAAACAAATGCTTAATAAAAAAAAAAAAATGGTGTAACAATAGTTTGCTTAAGAAGATGAAGAGTGGGTCCGAAGCCTCATCTTTTGGTCCTTTTGTGCTGACATGGCATCACAAAGTGGGTGAGCTGGAGGATAAGTTGATGGGCCTAATAAAAATAGTCCAAATCAAAAAAAGAAAACCCAAAAAGAAAAAAAGAAAAACAAACCCAATCTTTTTGTTATCTCGATTCTCTATCTCTCTGCATCTCTCTCTAATATCTCTCTCGCTCTCTCTCTGTATCTGCATATCTAATCTCCTCCATAGTTATTTCTCTCGTTGAAATGGAGACAATGGTATCTCTGAATCAAACAATCTTTCCCACCTCCACTCGAAGCACTAACTTAAGCAGCAAATTTATCAATGGGCCAATGTCTTCAGGTCTAGTACTGTGTATGCCAAGAAGCTTCAAGGCTTCACCACGCAATGTGACAACAAGGGCTTCTTCATCTTCAGTAGCTGTTGAACAAAACCTACAAACTAAAGTTGCTCTCATTAGAATTGGCACCAGAGGGAGGTGCTTATGTTTTTATACTTGCTGTTTTGTTTTTGAATTTCTTTTACCTTTTATTTTGCTGTGTTTTGATTGTAGATATTAATGGTTAGTTTTGATTTGTTGCTTTTAAATTGAGCTTTTTAGAAATGAATTCGGGGTGTGCTGATGTTTATAATATTCGTGTTCTATAAGGCTTGTTTACCTGTTTGTGAATATGATCAAGTCAAAAACTTTTGTAATTGTGGGAAAGTTGTGATTTTTATTAGTGGTGAAAGCCTGCTCCTTGCATCATTTGATATACATTGCACTTAAGATGCAAATCGGATGTTTGTTTATAATAATATATGTTTTTAGTTGGTAGGAATGCCTCTGTAGGAACTACCTAAACACGTTTTTTTTTTATTTAAATTTATATTATATAATGTGTTTTTAAGTATTTTTAATTTAATTTGTTATGGATTTTATTTCATTTATTGTGTTGTGTGGCTTTTGATTCTAGATATTAATACTGAGTTTTCTCTTGTTGCTTTTGAATTTGATCATTTTAGCTAGAAACTTGTGTGTGTGTGATGATGGTGTTTATAATCTTAGTGTTCGATAGTTGCTTATCTAATTGTTTGTGAATTTGATCAAGTCTAAAACTTTATCATTGTGGGGAAAGTTATGTTTTTAATTAGTGGTGAAGACCTAATTCTTACATTATTTGATGTATGATTTTATATTATTTTAGTTTGTGTGAATATCAGTTTTGGAAACTACCTAAAAAAGTATTTTAGTTTATTATCTACAGTCAACATTATATGATAGTATAACAAGCCGATTATTATAAATGAGACAAAATATGTAAGTATATAACACGGAAGACCACTGTTTTCTTTAAAAACTCTCTCTTCTTTTGCTTGTGGGTGCTCAATGGTGGATTAACGTTTGTCTCTTAAACCATAACAAATCGAAGGTGAATTTTTGGCACTTTTGTAGCTCTCATTTTGTTTGATACTTTCCAACAAACAGATGGATCAGTTCAAATTACAAGTTTAGGACTTTGCTAATATACTAGGATTAAAAGCAAAAGTATGCAAAATTGGTGCATAAGCATTTCTAACCTGTAAAACCCCTTAAAATTTTGGGGTAAAAGTATATGAATTTGGGGCAAAATTTTGAGTAAGTATCTCAAACCACAAAGCTAAGGTTTTATCTCATACAGAACTGGCAACTAGAATCTTTCAGGATCTTTATACTAGCCTAGAACTTCCGGAAATTAACTTCATGGATCACCATACCAAGAGCACAGAAAAATCAAAAACTCATGAATCTCTGCCTGGTTAATGTAGCAGTGATGATCTTAAACTACATATGGCAGTCCGTATCTTTATGTATCTGAAGTTACATGGTCTAGCGTAGTTGCTGTATAATTCAATATGTTAATAGCCTTACAAGATTTTGTACGTCATTTTAGCTTAAAAGCAAATCTTGTCTTAAATGGATAAACATAATATCCGTGATAACATGATATGTCGACAATTATACTTGTACTTTGTGATAAACCCCGAGGCCAATGGCTGAGCTGTAACAGGTTAGTTATATTATTGTAGTTTTCCTTCGCGTCGAAACATCACAAGATATGGTAAATAAGCACTTATCGTTACAACAGCTTATAATATTTCACACTGACCATATCACATATATGCCTGTTATAATGTATCTCCTTTTTTTTTTCCTAATACTCTGCATCTTTTGCTCTATGTTATTTTACTGCATGCTATTCTGAGATTGACATCTGTTGTCTCCCATCATTTATATAATGTTCTTGTATATGTGTTTATTACTGTTTTGTGTTCTTAAAGACAGGGATCTTTACGGAAACAAATCACATTATTTGCAATTATTTAAGTGCGGTTTCATATGATAGAACAGTAATGCATTCAAAAAGTAAAATGAAGGATCAGAAATGTTCACAATTTGACATGTTTATAGTCATATCGATTCTGTCATAGAGCTCAACTCACAAGGATATTTAAGTTGTTGAATAGTTTCTACAATGCTGTAAATCCATGTTTTTGTTGAATTTTATTTGGTTTTGTGCCCTTTATATGAAAAAGGGTGTTTGCGAGTGGTGATAAAATTAATGTAATCAAATATGTAATAAATTATTTTCACCAGAGTTTTTTTGCATCCCTCATTGTCAAATTTCTTTACAGATTCGGTTAAGTCATCACCGTAATTACATGCAAGCAATGATAAACAATGAACAGAAGAAATAAGATGCATCCTGTTGGACACTCATCTTAGTTCATGTAACTGAGATATTTGAAGCAACGTGTTTGTGCATCATCTCATCTCGAGGTTTACTGATATTTTTGTCTTTACGTGTGACAGCCCACTAGCACTAGCACAAGCATATGAAACACGAGAAAAGCTCATGGCAAAGCATGCAGAGTTGGCTGAAGACGGAGCAATCCAGATAGTGGTGATAAAAACTACTGGTGATAAAATCTTGACCCAGCCTCTTGCAGACATTGGTGGGAAAGGATTATTCACTAAAGAGATAGACGAGGCTCTGTTAAATTCAGAAATTGACATAGCTGTCCACTCGATGAAAGATGTTCCAACCTATCTACCAGAAAAGACAATCTTACCCTGTAATATGGAACGTGAGGATGTTAGAGATGCATTTATATCCTTATCTGCAGCTTCTTTAGCAGACCTTCCGGCTGGAAGTACCATTGGTACTGCTTCACTTAGAAGGAAATCGCAAATACTACATAAATATCCATCACTAAAAGTGAGTTTTTTCTTGGTGCATCTCATTATATAATCTTGCCCTGATAAATAATTCTAAAACAATCAATTTACTTCTAGTCAGTAGTGCAGATATTTGAAACTTGGTAGTATACGTCTAATTATATTCAATGTCAATCTGTGTGCAGAATTGGTGTCCAGAGTGAGCAATAAATTATAAATACCTACTTTGTACAATTACTTGGTAAAAGTATTTAGCTATCCAATATAAGTTTGAGTTTGCAAAAAATTAGAATTTTCTAAATGAATTCTGTCAGGAACTTGACATGAAAATTAGAGTTTCAAATTTCCAATGCAACTTCATCTAGCTCTTTAGGTTCTCTATATATTAATGTATCTTAAGAGTTTGTGCCCTCTTTTGGTCAAACTTTAGTGATAATTGCACAAACATTGTTGTGCTGCCACGTTGTTACCAGATACTGTAATTTGCAAGCCACGTTTGTTTAACTCTGTTATGTGGAGTCTTCACTATATTAAGCGCATGATTCGTGGATAGTTTAGTCTGTGCTTACTACTTTCTACATGTGCATTGAAAATTTTGAAGGTCTTGGATAACTTTCGGGGCAATGTCCAGACGAGGTTGAAAAAGTTAAATGAAGGAGTTGTCCAAGCAACATTACTGGCATTAGCAGGACTGAAACGTCTGAACATGACTGATAATGTGTCCACCATTCTTTCTATTGATGAAATGCTTCCAGCTGTAGCCCAAGGGGCCATCGGGATTGCATGCAGAAGTAATAATGATACGATGGTATGCCTAATGTCTATACAGTTTATTGCGAAGTGCTCTGCCAAAGTCTGTTATTGTCCCTTATTCTAGTGTTATACTTGTGTTGATTTAGGCTACTTACCTGGCCTCCTTAAATCACGAGGAAACTAGATTAGCAGTAGCATGTGAAAGGGCTTTTCTGCTAACTCTGGATGGGTCTTGTCGGACTCCCATTGCTGGATATGCCTCTAGAGACAAAGATGGAAACTGTGTATTTAAAGGTTTAGTGGCCTCTCCAGATGGAACCCGCGGTATGACACTTACAACACTTGCCTCTTTCTGACTATATTTGCAGTCACTACATTAATATTGATTTTCTATTTCTGTTCAGTACTCGAAACTTCTAGAAAAGGCCTATATTCTTATGATGATATGATTGCAATGGGGAAGGATGCTGGTCAAGAACTTCTCTCAAGGGGTGGTTTAAACTTTTTTGATAGCTAGGTTGAAAGTAGGAAAAGTCAGGAGGCAAGATCCATCTTTGTTTTCTACGTTCTTTGCTTCCTTTTAGTTGCTCTTCCTCTTATTGTTGTACGTGAGTAGTCCATATAGGTTGTTGCTATTAGTTTGTAACCTAGAAAACAATTTTTTTCAGTTCAATGAGGCACACACTGTTGTATACTTGTATCATGTAATAATATCCAATTTTTTTTAGCTTCCCTGCTCTTTACTGATATGCCTGAACTCACATATGTTTTGCATACTTCATCTCAGTTCCATGCAGATCTTCCAGTACAAAGGCCTGTTATTGATGTATTGATAGTTTGCATACAATAGGGAATGATGATCCCTTTGAACAAGCATATTTTACCTCTATTGTTTTGTCTCGTAATGTTTGCAAGAAATGCTGTAAGAAATGGTCTTGCTGATGGCATTGTTAGCAAGAATTTGACAAGATAAACAAGTTCTTTGTCTGTTTGCATTCTTCGGGTCAAGAAAGACAATCTTTAACCTTTGGAAGTGTCAGTATATATGTAAATATAATTAAGTAATGTTGTCAATGGATCCTCCTATGCGCGTATGACCGACCCCTCTAATATATTTGGTACTCCCCGCCAAGCTATTTAAGCAGCACTAACCACCACTGTCCCTTGCAACAACTCTCCTATAATCTCCGCGTTGTCAGATCTTTCTGTCTCTTCATCTTTAGTTATGAATCACCTCAAGGAAAATGAAACTCCAGGTACTGACTTATTGCTCTATATTTGCTAAAGGAAATTGTTCCACAACAATCGATTGTTCTCTATATTTTCTATAATTTTTTGCAGAGGGCAAAAAACCTTAGAGGTGGTGGTTTATTAAGCGCGAATAGATGACATGGCCCCACCGTTCATAAAATTTCATTGTTAAACCTATTGGTGGAAAATTATAGCCGATAGATAGTTGCAACAATCAATTGTCATGACCTTTGCTAAATACTACAATGAATTCAATTGTCTGGCTTGACATTATAGATATATCTGCTTAAGCATTCGCATCTTATCGTTTTTTTCTCTTGACATGGCAAGTTGCGTATCCTCTTCCCCTGTCAATCGATGAGCAACATCCTCCAGCAATGGCACCACCACCACCTGCTGGATACCCAACAAAAGAATATCAAGATGATGCCAAATTACAAATTCCACGTGACACTGAAACTCAAAGCAGAGGCGATGGCTTCTTGAAGGGATGGTAATTCTCTCTCATTCTTCATATACATTCATGTTATTTCTATTTCACCGCAAATATTAACTCTTTCCATATTATTATTATTATTATTATTATTTTTACCTGCAGTGCCGCCGCGTTATGTTGCTGCTGTGTCTTGGATTTCTGTTTCTGAAGAGAAGACTACTAGTCTGCTTTAGAAATCATATTTGCCTCTATCAGTATCAAAATACTTGTGCTACGTTATAAATATAAGTATTTGTTTAAGAGTAAAAACAGTACCATACATGTCAAAAATTTAGTAATCTCCCAGGAAAATAACCATACTACCCACAATTATTATTAGTAATCAGTTGCTCTAATTAACACTTTTTTTCTACTCCTGAACAACATTTAATGAAATGATCTCACATTTCAAAAGGTAGGTTTACAAATAATTATAAGCAGATGTGCCAGCAGGCAAATATAAAACCAGTTATTAAACAATAAAAAACAAAGAAAAGGAAAGATGGGAAATTATATAGCACATTCCCATCAAATTAAATTTTCAGGCTAAACATTAAAATAGGCGAAAATCACAATACACAACCAATCCAGGGTGCTAATGCATCCTACTTGACTATATCGGTGCTATAATGTAGAAGTTTGATAAAGCCGGATCAATAGCAATCCCCACATGCTCTGCACGAATCTTTTACCATCAAGGCTTCGGAGGTGGTGAGCTGCTGCTACTGCTGTTGCTACTGCTTCTTCCTCTCCTAAACAGAAAACGTTATTAAGCACCATACGACTGTTAATTATTAACAGCAATAATACTTGCTCAGCTGCTAATGCCGTGATAAAGGCTTAGTTAATAAACTACTGTTGTATTATAGCAAAATCACTGGCTTCCATAGAATAGCTGCAGTACGCAGAATGTTGGACTTGCATAGCCTAGGTTCACTATGCACAGATTGGTCCTTTTGGACCTGCACATCCTACGCTTGTGTTATAGCAGAAATACAGAGAAATTGCACAAGTATAACCAGATTAACCAGTTCAATTTAATATATTATACAACTGAAGAAAATTAGAGGATGCATAATTTTATAATGTTGACCATAAATATCTGGTGATGACAGAAGACTTCTAAGTTCTAAATGACTTCAAATTACTGGAATTTCCTAAAACGTGGATATGGGAGAGCAACATTGCACGTAGTTCACATAGAACCTATAAGGGCACGTGCCACCACAAAATATATTAATGAAATTTGCTCCCATCATCTTATAGATCATGGTAAAAGAATAAATAAGGAGAAGCCCGGGAATCACAAAAACAAATAAATTTGTAACTAGTTCTATGTAAATTTTACACATAGTACAACAAATTCTTCGTTCAAGGACACACTCTTAATTTTTCGATAGAATTGCACATAAATAAATAATATAAAATATATACAATTACAAATAATATATATTTATCTGCATGTCTTAATATATTTAATTTTTGATATCGTCTACAAATTTAGTAAAACATGTCCCCATATTTTGGACAAGCTCGCCGTAGGTCGTCAATTTTCAATTATCGAGCACAACACTAGGACCTATGTATGTTGTGCCCGACACTCAATACCCAAGCCCGAGCATTTTTAAAGAAGCATTTTCTTAATCTATAAAATGTTTGAGACAACATTAAAGCAAGGGAAAGTTCTCCCTTAAAAGAGAGAGGAGAGAGAAAAGGAGTTGTAAATAATTTTTTTTTTACTTTGGCATCTAAAAAGGAATACCTTCTCGGACTGCGACTCCTTGATATCTTGCGAACAACCTGTAATAATAGCTGCTATCAGATATTGAGGAATAATTTGTAAGAACTACAGAATTAACACAGACCTTGTGTGGACTAGGAGATCCAGAAGATGATGACCTTCCACGTCTTCCAGGTGGAGCTTGACCTCTGTCAATAACAAGTAAGAACACAAATAGGAAGGGCAGATCATAAATACTGAGCATCTGAAGAACCTTTACTTTAATCAAAGTAAGCAGGTAAGAGCTAGCGTACCACAGTATATCTGTTGAATTGTCAATTTCTCAACAAAAAATATACATAAAATTCTAGGGTCTTTTTTTAATAAATATAACCTGGTCTGTTTTTATAGGTAAAATAACATGTATCCTTGCAGGCTTAAACATGGTGATGTAAACAATAATGTGTTTTACCTCCGCGAGGAGACTGATCTAGAATGCGAGCGAATAGGTCTACGAATAGGAGAACGGGTACGTCTACGAGGAATTGGAGATCTCCTTGGGGGGCTGCGAGCTCGTCTAGGGGAACTGCAAAGAAAATTAGTATTAAGAGGAAAAATAAGAAAAAGTGTAAACAGTGAGACAGATGTACAAGGATTTAAGGTAATGCTATACTATGAATGTACATGGTTTAAATAAACAAATAGGCATCTATTTCAACTTGGTATCCAAGCACTGGCATTTAGAACCATTCACATATCCATAAGTAGGTATAGTACAAAAATGCTTCTTGTCAGACATAGTTTCAATTTTCAAATAATTTAGTCCTATCAGCAAAACTAGCCATCTGGTAACAGCATATTTGTTGTAGTTATAACACCACTGGGTGAGAGTTCTTACCGTCGCCTTTAGAGGTGGGGGAGAACGACTACCACGAATTCTTGAAGGAGAAGCCCTGTTAAAAGATAATTGGTTAAATAATCGTATCATGTTCAGTATTTACTATTTAGACTTCCAGAGATGCAGATAAAAACCAGGGAGATAGATAGCATGTATAACTTGCATGGGAAACAATTTATTTTACCTCCTTGGCGGAGAGGACGGCGAGCGACCTCTAAATGGAGATGCGGGCTTTCTCCTAGGAGGTCGTGAATTATCACGAT
>PHNY01167664.1:1427-12399 GCA_003724115.2 Anethum foeniculum | reverse complement strand
ATTTTTTTTCAAAATTTCATATTTTTAAATTTTTTTTCAAATATAAATATTTATTATAAGAATTGAAAATCAAATCTTATTTTCAAAATAAAAAATAAGTTACTTATTTCCAGAAAAAGTATATATACACGTACTTTTTCTGAAAATAAGTAACTTATTTTCAGAAATAAAATTTGCCAAACGGGCCCTAAGTACATAATTATTTGGATATAAATTTACAATATAATATAATTTGAAACCGTTGGCGGGTCGGGATTTAAGCTGCAACAAAATCGAAAAAAATGGCAACCCAATCCATTTCTTGTGAGATGCCAACTCAGTAATCGCATCAATTGGAAGCATATTCTCATTATAGAAATGTCACTATCTACCAACCACCTTAATTATTGGTATAATCACTATAATTAGCAACACTACATTTTATTAAGCACGACCTTTGTAGAAAGTTACAGGCACTTTATTAATTTGTGTCTTAGCGTTCATGACAAAAGAACCCTATCAACAGGAGCTCACTATGTGAAGACCAAAACTTGAACTTTAAAGAATATATTTTTATATTTGAAAAACCATTACACCTATATAATGTGATACAATATTTGCATAATGCAGATAAATAATACATTAGTTTATCCTCACTAAAATTTTAGTCAAATTTATTATATTGTCCATAAAAGTATATTTACATTTCGACACAATAATACGGATGACCATATTACAGATTTTTCTAATAATTACACGAGAATAATGCATATTAGGCAGTTCTTTTTAACAAAACTTAAATTAATACGGTTAAAATTTTATTATATATATATATATATATTGATTTTTAATTATAAACTTAATTTTTTGTATGTGTAGGATATTTTGGACAGTTTATCTCAAAATTATGATAAAATTGTGTCTTTTTATGATTAAACTACGCCTTGATAAACTTCTGTTTAATTTCTTAATCTTGATTAAATAATAATTAACCTAAACAAATAAAAACATAGCTGTCTCCACAATCATTTATCAAAACATGGGCGGTGGGGCGGCAACCAATGGTTAGTCCTGATCCACTTATTTTGGGCCCATGCCGAGTGCCATATGGGATACTTATGTGGAATTATTCAAAAGAAAACGCCTATAATCATTTTTTATTAGTTTTCTAACACATATTATGTAGTATATAAAGCATGCTACTCCCTACAACTTGATGCACACAACAGAGACTTAGCAACAAAATATACTATCAACTCTTTTTTCTTTACAATCTTTTAAACTATTTTAAAAAATGGTGAAGCTTGCAATTGGTAGCATTGGTGACTCTTGTAGTACAGCATCACTCAAGTCTTATTTGGCTGAGTTCATTGCCACTCTTCTCTTTGTTTTTGCTGGAGTTGGATCTGCCATAGCTTATGGTAATCTTTACTAAATTTCTGTCTCGCTCATATACATCATTTTGCAGTTTTTTTGTTAATTATTAAACACACTCACACACTTGCGAGATCATTGGTAATATTATGCAAACATTTGAAACTTCAACCTCTGGTGGTAAAGGGAGCTATTGTGATATCGCTAAACCAAGAGATCATTGGTAATATTATACAAACATTTGTGAGTATGTTTGCATATCCATGTTCCAGTCACAACTGAACTTGGAAACCATGCTTAACCTAAAATATATACTTCAAGAAACATATCGAACCAGATCAAACATGTACCCCCTACTTGTTTGGATGAAATATACGAAAACCATATATATCCTACATGTTTCTATTAAAAGTCTCGTTTTTAGATAAATCTCGGAAAGTTTTAAAAATTATTGATTACTCAAAAAAGTGTCAGTTTTTGAAGAAGCTGTAAAAAGACATCAAGACACTAAGAAACTGATACTATAAACTTTTGTTATTAAATAGTGAATCAAGAGAATTACAGAGGTTTTTGTGGTGATGAACTTGCAGGACACCTAACAGCTGATGCAGCATTGGACCCAGCTGGTTTAGTAGCAATAGCCATAGCTCATGCATTTGCTCTATTTGTGGGAGTGTCCATGGCAGCCAACGTCTCAGGTGGCCATTTGAACCCAGCTGTCACCCTCGGATTGGCTGTCGGAGGCAACATCACCATCATTACTGGACTCTTCTACTGGATTGCTCAGTTGCTTGGTTCCACTGTTGCTTGCTTTCTCCTTAAATTTGTTACTGCTGGCAAGGTAACTTTCAGACCCTGTATCCGAATATTCGATAATAACGTAGTAATTATAGTCATAACTCATAACTCAAGACCATTGCTAGAAGCCTAAAAATTGTTTAACATATGATTAGTGTAATAAACACGAAATATAGCATGATCAAGCTAAGTTGAATTACAGTATTTGAGGACCCTCATTTATATAATTATGAACCAACATTTGGAATCTGATCGTATTCACCAACCCTATTTGCGGGGTCTCGTTCATACTTTTTCTAGTTTGTCCTCTACACTTTATTCATTGTGTTGTCCTTGGGCTGTCTATAATAATGTCACTTGCTAGCTGGTTTGATTTTTGGTGGTACAATACCAATCATGTAAATAGTAAATAAATAGCATCAAATATAATTATTGCATAAGAAGTACATAATTTTAGTTTCTTAAATATGCTTAATATTCTGATACAGTAGATTAGCTGGAAAAATAAACCTAAAGACAGGGTCAGATTCCGCTTAGAACCAGTTTATACTAATGCCTCAGGACGGGGTCTATTTTCATAAATGTATCGCTATTTGAAAATATTTTGGAATTATCGAAGATGTTGATAATTTTTGGCTGGTTTTCTTGAACAGGCTATCCCAACACATGGAGTTGCAGCAGGCATGGGTGCAGCTGAAGGTGTAGTGTTCGAGATCATCATCACCTTTGCACTTGTCTACACTGTCTACGCAACCGCAGCTGACCCCAAGAAGGGCTCACTAGGCACCATTGCACCCATTGCTATTGGTTTCATTGTTGGAGCCAACATTTTGGCTGCTGGTCCATTCAGCGGTGGCTCAATGAACCCAGCACGTTCATTCGGCCCTGCTGTCGCTAGTTTTGATTTCTCTGGTCACTGGATCTACTGGGTTGGACCACTCATTGGTGGAGGCTTAGCTGGTCTTATCTATGGTGATGTTTTCATTGGATCATATGCTCCAATTGCTGAAGATTATGCTTAATTATTGCATTTTCTTTTGTGTTTTTGTCTTTGTTGTTGGTTAAAAGTTGTGGTTCTGTTTTTTTCTCTTTTAATGATGTTCTGAGATGTTGCTATTGGGTTTGATTCTCTTGTTCCTTTAGTGGACAAGAAAGAAGTGTTGATAAATTATTTATTCAGACATTCTTCATGTTCAAAATTACTCAAAGTCATTCTCATTTTCTTTTCATCCAATCTTTTAGCTGTAAAAGTAATTATGCAAATATGTTCGCACTTGTGTATCAAACTCAGAATTTCTCGTCCATGCGTTGCAAAGATAAATGGATATCCATTTGGCTAAACAAAACTTGGTGACATGCCTATTCCAAGCGCCTAGTACCTGGATGTTGTAAACGAGTGCAAATTGAAAAATTCTAGAACCAATTTCCTACTTTTACAATCTTAATTAACTCTAATCCCTAACACATTCATTTCACCAAAATTAATTAATGATACAATTTAGACTTTATTTGCTAAATTAGTTCATCACTGTAATATACTTTTGACCCTAAAATGTGCTAGTAAAATTTAGCGGTAATCTTTTACACATCTAATCTCTAACAAAGCTTCAATTTTCACAATTAATTACAGCGAACATTTGCAGCTGACTAAATACTATATTCATTTGGGAACTTGGATTTTTTTTTAAATCGGATATATACTTTGCTTTTTTACCGGATGGCTGATCCTGCATTTGACCAAATAACATATTTGCATAAATAAAAGAATTTGAGTTTAGATTTTATTTAAAATTCATAACATTTAAATTTGAAATAATAACTCAGATTATCTCATTTAAAATCTATCATTTTTTAAAAAAAATACGTATTTCCAAACACAACATAAATTCATTTACTAGCTAATGACAATAAGAGTT
This sequence comes from Anethum foeniculum, assembly GCA_003724115.2. Lineage (NCBI taxonomy): Eukaryota > Viridiplantae > Streptophyta > Magnoliopsida > Apiales > Apiaceae > Anethum > Anethum foeniculum. Next base: position 8,332 of record PHNY01167664.1, on the reverse strand, counting down.
GCTCGACAAATTCTTTATAAAAATTATTAATATATAGGCTCTTAAGTGATTTAACATGTAAACGTACTCCAACAACCATAGTCAAAATTATCTCTATCTGTTTTTAACCTACTTTCTATTTCTAATTTTTAACAACTATTTATACTTTTTTGTAGATTCCAACAACTCTATTTCATTTTTTTTTAGACAATAATAGTTCTGTTTTAAAAACTTTTTTTTCCTAGTAACATTGAATCATCACTACAAATATATTTCAAAATCTCTTCTCCGAAGATGTAATTGAATATCTAACTCAAGAAGAAGATACGAAGAAATGGACATTGTTGTAGTTGCATGTGCACAACTCAATCCGATGAAAAACAACAATATAATAGAGTAAATTACATACTGCCGGCAGTGCTTTACACTGATTTTCAAAATAGTGGCCAAATTTTAAAATTCTTAAAATAGTGTTAAGTTTTCTTCCCGCTTTTTTAAAAAATGACTGTCGTCAACTCCCGTTAAGACTTCACAGTCAACTAATTTATTTAAAGTATAAATTATAAATTGGTGGCTGTACTTTATACTTATTTTCAAAATAGTGGGCAAACTTTCATAAATTGCTAACATCTCTTTTCATCTTTTAAAAGAATGTTTTTTTTTGGTCAAATCACTACCCGTAGTCACACCTTTATTACCACTAAAAACATAAGATATCGCTAAATAAATAGATATAAACACAACTCAAACAATCATCAAAATTTTCAATTCTTTAGCAAAAATATAGAGAAAAACATTCACTGGTTAAAAAGCTCATAACAAGTATGATCGTGGGTGATTTGTTAATGGACGCTTAGTATTAACATCAGTCTAGCTCTGTAACTCTTCTATATTGATTATATTAAAAATTCAAAGGTATAGCCACTGTTTTAAAAGTAAGTGTAAAGTACAGTCATCATTCTGTAATTTACGTTTTAAATACATCAGTTAACGACGAAAACTTAACGGGAGTTAACGGCAACCATTTTTCAAAAGGCGGAAAGTAAACTTGGCCATTGTTTTAAGAATTTTAAAGTTTCGCCATTATTTTAAAACTTGGTGTAAAATACGGCCACCACTCTGTAATTTACTCATAAATATATACATCGGGTTTTAATATAGATAGCTGGTAGATCTGGAGTTAGGGTTTTGTATCACTATATATACATCGGATTCTCCTTTTCCATATTGATTATTAAAATTCGTAGGGCTTTTATACACTAAAATAAGCAGTTTTGTAAAAATCGTAGAAAATTCATCGTAAGTCGGAATTCGTTGATTCTGGACTTTTCGGAAAGAGTTTTTTGTTCTCTACAGCTTTCGTGTTTCGTGTTTATCAAGAAAACATCGTTTAGAGGGTCAAAAAGGCTAAAAATAGTTCTGGTCAGAATTTGAGATAGGTTTCTAATTAATTTTTCTAGTGTTTTCGTAACTATATGTTACGTGTGTATTATCAAAACATTGGCCAAGTGATAATATATTTGAAAGTATTATGTGTTATAGTATACGTATTGTTATGTGGTGTCTAGACGATAATTTTGGATTTTCTGACTTGTGCCATGGTTTGTAAAAATATCGAATAAGAACATAGGACCGGAGTCACCGGGTTGTAGTGACAGTTTTCTAAAAATTTAGGACCGTTATCATCGGGTTGTAGTGGTCGTGGCATGAATTATGGATTTTGGATTATGTTATTATGTGATTATCTGCATAGTATGTATCGAATAAGAATTTGAATGTGCATCGAAAGTGTTTGTTTCGTATATTGTATCGTATTGATCATAGTATTTTATTATTTGCGTATATGTTGCTTGGCCCTACTAGTTGGATCGAATGATTTCTTGCTGGGCTGTATAGCCCATTACTTACAATTTTCAGGTTTGGAATAAGAGATAGTTGGATAGCATTGGAGTTCGAGGACTTTAGGTTTGGAGTAGATTTACTTTTGGACTTCCGTTAGCTACATTTTTGTAATAGTCACCTTTGTAATAGATTTTTGAATTAGTAAATTATATTTTATTTTAGTTTTGATTCAGAATTAATAGTCCGAAAAGTCGGGATGTTTCAGTTGGTATCAAAGCAAGCTGTCCTTCGGAGTGTATTGGGTATAGGACTAGTACATTTTCTAGGATGTATCCTGTGGACCACAATTTAAGTTTGACCTTTAGTATTGGTAGACTATAGATTTATAGTGAATTTGGGGACCAAATTCTTTTTAAGGAGGATACTATGTAGTAACCCATAATTTTTAAAATAATAATAATAAAATAATAAAATAAAAGGGATAAAATTTGATAAATATTAGGAACTAAAATTCAATTAGACTAATGGGCCTAAAATTGGATCGTGTTTTAATATAAATAGTAGGTAGATCTGGAGTTAAGGTTTTGTATCGCTATATATACATCGTATTCTCCTTCCCCACATTGATTATTAAAATTCGTAGGGCTTTTATACACTAAAATTAGCATTTTTGTAAAATTCGTAGAAAATTCATCGTAAGTCGGAATTCATTGATTCTAAACTTTTCAGAAAGAGTTTTTTGTTCTCTACAACTTTCGTGTTTCATGTTTTACAAGAAAACATCATTTAGAGGGTCAAAAAGGCTAAAAACAGTTCTGTTCAGAATTTGAGGTAAGTTTCTGATTGATCTTTCTAGTGTTTTCGTACATATATGTTATGTGTGTATAATTGTTTATCAAAACATGGGCTAAGTGATGATATATATTGAAGTACTATGTGTTATAGTATACGTATTGTTATGTGGTGTCTAGACGATAATTTTGGATCTCTGATTTGTGCCATGGTTTGTAAAAATATCGAATAAGAACATAGGACCGAAGTCACCGGGTTGTAGTGACAGTTTTCTGAAAATTTAGGACCGTTATCACCGGGTTGTAGTGGTCGTGGCATGAATTACGGATTTCAGATTATTGTTATTATGTGATTATCTGCATAGTATGTATCGAATAAGAATTTGAATGTGCATCGAAAGTGTTTGTTTCGTATATTGTATCGTATATATCGTAGCAATTTATTATATGCTTATATGTTGTTTGGCCCTACTAGTTGGGTCGATTGGTTTCTTGCTGGGCTATATAGCTCATTACTTACAATTTTCAGGTTTGGAATAAGAGAGAGTTGGATAGCATTGGAGTTCGAGGACTTTAGGTTTGGAGTAGATTTACTTTTGGATTTCTGTTAGCTGCACTTTTGTAATAGTCACTTTTGTAATAGATTTTTGAATTGGTAAATTATATTATATTTTAGTTTTGATTTAGAATTAATAGTCCGAAAAGTCGGGCTGTTTCAGATGCCTATTCCAATGACCGTTTTTGTGACGATCTATTTTTCCACCATTCAATGGAACCTTCGATAGTTACGATTAAAACAAATTTTCCTGCATTTCTTTAAAAAAAGTGAAAGACTAGGTTTTTTTTTTTTGCAATTTTCACAAAAAGACTTCATTTACCAAATATCATTACTATTCGGCTTAAAATTTTCCCAAAAAGATACAAAACCTTTTATTCATTAACTCAGTGTTCTAAAAATTGGTTGACTTGACCGAGTATTCAGAAATCGGAAAGTAACCGACTTAGATTTGACAATATACTCAACCTACTATTGGATGTTGTAAACGAGTGGAAATTGGAAAATTCAACCGAGTAGAACCAATTTCCTACTTTTACAATCTTGGTTAACCCTAATCCCTAACACACTCATTTCATCAAAATTATTTAATGATGCAATTTAGAAATGAGCTAGAAATGAGCTAGAAAATGTACCTTTGACCCTAAAATGAGCTAGAAAAATTAAGCGGTAATCTTTTACACATCTATCACTAACAAAGCTTCGATTTTCACGGTTAATTACAGCCTTGAAGCTCTTCACACTCGAGATGCAAGCCACATGAACATTTGCAGCTCACTAAATACTAATGTCATACAATTATATAAATTCATTTACTAGCTAACCACAATAAGAGTTGCTCCACAAATTCCTTATAAAAATTATTATTGTATAGCTCTTAAGTCATGTTTAACATGTAAACGTATGGTTTGGCGTTCAATATATCCAACGTTCAATCTATCCGAAATATTGGGTTCATTTGAGTTTTCTTAAAAAGAATAATATATGATTTAAAGTTTAAAAGTATCGTATAAGTGATATATAATTTTTTTTAATGGCCAACATAATATTGCATTAACTTCATAAACCGGTACATCATTGATAAGCAAATTATAAGCCACACTAAAGACACAACTCTTAAATAACAACAGGAACTCTGACTGTAAGCCACACTAAAAACACAACTCTTAAATAACAACCGGAACTCTGACTAATAGCCCACGTTACAATACATCACCTAACATATTACAATCTCCAGACAAAAGATCATAAACAACATTTAAAAGTAGAAGCTAGGGACAAGATCTCAATAAACAATATTCAAAAGTAGAAGTTAAGGATAAGATCTCATTGATCAAACTTTTAATTTGTAGAAGAAAATTTATAGATTATTTAGATGTTTGAATATTTTTACTTATAAGTTGATGATGTATTTGGTAAATCATAATCTATAAGTTACAAATTTAAAAAAAAATCAATATTTGTTATAATAATTTAATACATGAATATAAAACTAAAAAGATGAAATTTAAAAAAGAAATATTGAAATACAAATTACTAAAAATAAAAAAGTTTAAGTAAAGTAAAGTAAAGTATAGTATTATATATATAATTAAATAATTGTTGTAAAATACTAGCTATATTATAAACACTAACGGATGGAGGTAGAGAGCAGAGAAAGTAAAATATAGCAGTAGAGAAAGATAGCTGCTTGGTGCATTTTGTTCATTGTCGGGTGTAGCTATTTATAGCCAAAGTGAAGAGCAAGGGCATTGAATGCCTTGTCAAAATTTCTACTCCAAAGCCTAGCTTTACTATTTTACCATTGACTATTAAATTACAATCAATTATAACACTCCCCTTTGATTGTTATTTAACATGGATCATAGATTGCCTTGTTAAAACCTTTTCAAAGAAAAACTCAGTGGGATAAAAACTTTGATGAAGGAAAAAGAGTACAATCACCCCTTGAAAAAACTAATTATTCATTGGAGCTCTGCTGTAATATATCTTTGAGACTTCGCATTCCAATGTTTTGTCGTAGTTTTCCAAATGTCGAATTTGATAATGATTTTTTGAATAAGTCTGCCAGGTTGTCACATGAGCGGATTTGTTGTATATCAATTTCACCATTCTTTTGAAGTTTAGGAGTGTAAAAGAACTTTGGTGATATATGCTTTGTTCTGTATCCCTTGATGTATCCTTCCTTGAGTTGATCAATGCATGTAGTATTATCCTCAAACATTATAGTATGACTTCTTGTGATGTCCGGTAATCCGCATGATACTTGAATATTCTTGATAATAGACCGCAACCAAACACATTCTCTACTGGCTTTATAAATTGCAATTAGTTCTGAGTGATTTGTTGAGGCTGCCACTGTAGTTTGCTTCGTGGATTTCCAGGAAATGGCTGTACCGCAATATTTAAATACATATCCAGTTTGTGATTTTCCAGAATAAGGATATGACAAATATCCAGCATCTGCATATCCAATCAACTAAGATGTTGAGCTTTTCAGAAAGAATAACCCAAAATCTACTATTCCACAAAGATAACGGAATATAGGCTTGATCCCATTCCAATGTTTGTCCATCGAAACAGAGCTAAATCTGGCCAATAAATTCACAGCAAATACTATACCTGGTCTTGTATTATTTGCAAGATACATAAGTGCACCAATTGCACCAAGATATGGGATTTCAAGACCAAGAACCTCTTCATCATCTTCTCGTGGTCGAAATGAATCTTTATCAGGTTTCAAAGATCTAACCACCATCAGAGTAGTCAGTGGATGAGATTTATCCATGTAAAATCTGTTCAAGACCTTTTTTGTATATGTGGATTGGTGGAAGAAAATTCCTATTGACAAGTGCTCGACTTGTATCCCAAGACAATATTTTGTCCTTCCAAGATCTTTCATTTCAAACTCTGTCTTTAGATATATGACAGCATCATCAACCTCTATAGCTGTTCCTACAAAATTTAAATCTCCCACATATACAGCAATAATCACAAAACCATATTGTGATTTTTTGATAAAAACACATACAAGTTTGACTACTAATATACCCATTTTTTGTAAATAACCACTAAGTCTATTATACCACATACAACTAGATTGTTTCAACCCATACAATGATCGTTATAATTTAATGGAGTATATATGATGAGGTTTCTTGAACTCGTCCACTTTTAACCCTTCTAGGATTTTCATAAAAATTTCACTATCAAGTGAACCATATAGGTATGCAGTAACGACGTTCATAAGACGTGTTTCCAACTTTTCTTTAGGTTTCATACCTAATATAAAAAGAAAAGTAATTCCATCCATTACTGGCGAGTATGTCTTATGATAATCAATGCCAGGCCTTTGAGAAAACCCTTGTGCTACAAGTCAGGATTTATATCTCATAATTTCATTCTTCCAATTCGTTTTCTTATGAATACCCATTTATTCCCAACAGGGTTCACACCAATTGGTGTTTGGATAACATGTCCAAATACTTCTCTTTTAAGCAATGAATTTAATTCTGTTTGGATTGCGTCTTTCCACTTTGGCCAGTCTTTTCTTCGACGACATTCATCCACACTTTGTGGTTCAGGGTCAGAATTTATGTCGACATCCAATGCCGCAGAATACACAAATACATCATTGATTATGGCTTTACTTCGATCCCATAATTTCATATTATACACATAATTTATTGAAATTTCATGATTGTTGTTAGCCATGAAGGAATGTCTGCATACATCTT
>PHNY01167654.1:453-14062 GCA_003724115.2 Anethum foeniculum | reverse complement strand
ATACTTAAAATAATTACGAGTATACAAATATTTAATCTCACACTTTGATTAGTCGGGTTTTGTTTGATTTTATTTCGGTAATATCATGAGTTTCATATATCAATTTAACGAATTTACAGCCCACGTGAAGCTCATAAAATAATCTTTAATTGAGGGATAGTTTAAATAATGTTATCCAACTAAAATTATCCGGAAACTGAAAAGAAAAGACATCTACGAATTTTGCATTAAGTATTCGATTATATTTCGGATGCCTACTTATTTTTTTTAAATCATGAAATATAAATATTCCTTTATTTTTAGATCAAGCAACTATCATCTACTTATTTTAAGATCTAAAGATCATTTGAAATAGTTAAAAAAAATAATCAAATTGGAATTGAAATAAATAAATATAATAAGTTTTCCTAGCATAAAAAAATATTTATCGGGTTTCATTTGATTTTATTTCGGTTATATCTTGAGTTCTTGAAATCAGATTTTGATGATTTTACAGCCACACAAAGCTCACGAAATAATCTTTAAATTAATGATGGTTTAAAAAGTACTATCTAATTAAAATTATCCAAAAATTGAAGAGAATGGACAGTTACGAATTTCGCACTTAGTATTCAATTCTATTTGGGACACCTAATTTTTTTTAGTAGAAATCATGAAAATATAAAATATTCCTTTTTTATCCAACGACTATCATTTATTTGTTTCAAGATTTAGCGATGTTTATTATTGGTAGTCAAGGATCAAAGATTTGGATAAGATCTCTTTTAATCTTATTATAGGATATAATAAATTGATTTTCCCAAATATATGTCATATTCGATCAGGAATATTAGAATCACCAGAATCGAATTACCACAACACCTACATTTCCATTTGCTACCACTTATCAACACATCTCCACGATCATGATCACCACTAACATCAATATCTACAGACATCACTATATATAGATAACCAAAACCAAGCCGGAATCACCATGAAAATCACAAGACTCCACAAAATTTTAAAACAAATCATGCTAGTGGAATTGAAAATAAAGAAGGAAAATACAACTTGGAAGACACAATATAATTTATCAAAAAAGCATGCATTGGTGAAGAACAAATAGATATAACATAATAGATATGGAAATGGATAACAATCAAATTTTATTTTTCACGACTTCATCAAAAAAAGATGAAGATCGATAGAAAAGATGAAAAGAAGTATATATATTATATTTATGTGTAAAATCTAAAATCAGTAGTACGACTTAAGAGTAATATAAAAAATGAGTGATTGAGCTTACTTTCGAAAGTGCGCTATTCGAATTTTTTAAATCGATTATCTATATAATAGATATGCCAATATTACATAATTTATCTAACAAACGGTAATAATAAGTAATTTATTCGATAAATATAAAATCCTAACATAACTTTAAGTAATAAAAATAACATTATGTAATTTATACAAAGGAGAAATGAGTAACTTTGAGGAGTTTTTTCTTTTAAAAAAAATACATTTCTTATACATCTTTTTCCAAAAATACAGTAAAATTTAATAACAAAAATACTTTTTTTTAAAAATATTTTGCTTTGAAAAATACGATCTGCAACTTTGTACCACAAAATGTAACTTTATTTTTTACAATGTTGCTTTTGGGGTTTATTCAGTTGCATTTGCTGCTTTTTTTTTGAGTTGGTTTTGGTTGCATATGTTACAAACTAGATCAATTTTAATTGAATATCTAAACAATTAGAATCAACAAAAATAAATTTATATTTCTTTTTGACATTATGTCAAACAATAGATTTACACGAAAACAGATAAATCAAATTAACCAATAAGCAACTTCACGATTCATGAATCAACCAAAAAGCAAACAGAGCAACAAACAAGTGCAATTTTAGAAATAACTAAATCAACTAATTGCAAGTTTTGTAATGATGAAAGATGATAATGATGTTAAAGGATGATAAAGACGCGATGGAGGATGAAGAAGGAGAGAAATGGTAGGAGATCGCGTTGTTGAGAAAAAAGATGAAGAAAGTGTAATAACAAAATGATAAAGGAGACACCCTATTTTGGAAAATAAATTGGTAAAAAAAATATTATTTTTTGTAAATTCTTTAATTTTAATAATATTTTATATTTGAATATGAGTTTAAGGATCTCGAGTTTCACGAGGTAGTCATTGATCTGTGTGTGTTTAATTAAACATCTAACTATTCATTAACCTAATTTTAAAACTAAACAAAACCATATAGTAAGTAAATAAATTTTAAGATTAAGTTTTTTACGTACTTTTCTCATAATTTGAAGAAAAATATCATGAGATTAATCTTAGAATCCTTATTCTATTTCAATGTTATTTAATTGTAAAGATTATTGATAATTGTGGGTATGTAGTTCAGTGCGTAGCACGGGTAAAACACTAGTATTATATTAATTTTATGAATTTTTAAATTTGTTATATAATTATTAATAAAATATACGAATAAAGGAATCGTACAATTATAACGTATGCGCAAAACGTTTTATAAACATACGTGAAATGTGGGTGTTAAGTGTAAACAGGTAAAATAGTTTTGAAGTGGAAATAACCCTTCTATGCGCATTATTGCAACCATGTGCAAACTCTTAGGAATGTTGTATTGCAGAATAATTTTCAAAAAAAATTTAGGTGGAAAGAACAGCTTTAAACATCACTAACTACGACAATGCGTAGACTGTATATGCATTAGAGTTCATACAAGAACTTTAAAAATAAAATAAATTAAACTGTATATGTATATTTAGAATGCGTAAAGTATAGTAGAAAATAGTAAAAATATTTCAGACTTGTATGCGTATTTTTTTTTTAAAAAAAAATACACATATATGCATCCTCATCTCCACCCTAAACTTGGGGTTGAATAATATTTTATTTTTCATGGCCATATGCATTCTCTTTCCCCGCCCAAAATTCAGATTGTAATAATATTTATGCAAATCTGTGTATTTCGATCTTTAATATCAATCGGCAACACTAAAATTTATATTGGTCGTTGAATAAAGGTGTATCATTCTTGACAATTCATCCTAGCTGCACCTTACGAAAACACAAGTAGTACTAAAAATTCATTCGCATGTTATATGTACGGAATCACAGATTGTAGCATTTCCGAAAGAGGAGATTAAAGATGAGAAATTTAGATCAATTATTCATCAAATGTTTACCTAGAATTTATAATACGTTTTAAAAGAATCTTGATTGTTTTCAACTATGTCCTGAAAGTCCTTGATTTATTAAAAAAAATCGTCGATTAATACTCAAAAAATATTTCATCGATTCAATTTCAAAATCTCATCAATTGTTATAAATTATCATCCAAGATGCGTTTTAATTAAAATCAAAAATAATATATTATATATTATTATAATACTAAACTATATCTAATTATTATTCCAATTAATTCCTAATAAGCCGCTAAATTCTTAAACAATATTTCAACAAATTAGTTCCAAACTCTTTTAAATATGAACCCATTAAAATATTCTTTGTTCCACTTGTTTTGTCTCATTTTCACCTTTTATTCAATCATATTAAATAAATTAATACATGCCAAAAAATATATTAATTTTTAAATTAAGTTAACATAATTAATATATAAATTGACATACTAACCGAATACGAACAACAATTTTGACCAAACAAAATAGAAAATGTGGTAAAAATGAATGGGACAGAGCGCTTGCACTCATATTATTTGTTTTATTTTTGTTTCCATTCAAAAAATAAATTATGTGACATAAAATAAAACACGAAGTCACTGAACAAGAATGAAATCTCTATTACTCAAAATTCTTACATACAAATTCTCAATGCCCACTCTTACCTACTGCGCACACTCAAATGCATATTAACTTATAAGCATCCCGTTTTATAAACACCGCATATCTTTTTCAACCATGACCACCATTATACTCTTCACTCTTCTGCCATTAGAGTACTGATTCTTCTTTTTGTTACTAAACACAACATATTTATGAAATTGTAGGTAATCTTCAGCAATTACTAATTGTAATAAATAATCACAAAAAATTCAATCACCCTATTTGGATTTATATCTATATTAAAATTCATAAAGTATGTGTACACTAACAAGAACAATGACATCTGTAATTTTTTAGTGATTCTATGGGATGTGGAATGACTAGAGGACACTTATGACCTCAATGTATAGAAGGCAGTGTTGCACTGGGATTCTATCTACTATCTGCATTGTTAACGAGGGAGACTAGTTCGATATCCTTCGAGTCTGGAACATCCTCCACTGCTTTTGCATCTTGTGCTTCATTTGGAAGAATAGATGAAGCTGGATCACCCTTTGATACCAAAAATAGCAGAGTGAGTGGAGCTAATCTTAGTACGTTTCTTATTAATATGGCCAACCAAAGATTATCAAAACGGGTTCTCGTGACATTCGTGAGATGAAGTAACAATCCTCCTCCCCATGTTGATGAAAAAAGTCCAGCATTGTCTATAGACATAAGCAATGCAAAGAAGGTGCCTTCAATGCCAGAGGGACAAAGCTTTGAACTTAGAACAAGAAGAGGCATCCATTTTAGCGTGGCAGTCATTTTATAGATACTTTCGTCAATCACAGCGAATAAGTAGTCAGGGATTCCAAATTTTAAGTTTAGCCGTAAAACAAGAACCAGATCAAGCATCCCTGACAGACCAAGTACTAATTGAGCCCAGAAGAGTATATTCCTAAATGGATGATCTTTAAGACCATACTGATACAGAGACGCCCCCAGAAGAGATCCCACTGAACCAATTGAGAGCATGTAACCAATGGCCTCCTACATAAAGTTGATTACTTAATATAAGGCCCAAACTGGGATATTCTGTTATATACAAAAGACCAGAATATAATTTAAAAGAAGCTTTATATAATACTGTACATAAAACAATTTTTTAACCTTTACCAACAAGCATCGCCTGTCACGTACTGCTGACATGACAAATAAACCGACCTGAGAGCTGAGATATTATCTCATATTTGAACTTTGTGAACATAAAAGGTATTGTCACAAGGACAAGAGATATGGGAGTGTACAAGTCTCAATTCCTTATTTTCATTCTAATCAAGTAACTTAGAATATCTCTTTCATGATCATAGTAGTTGGTCTCTTATAATAGAAATGCAAAGTAGTATCTGCCTGTTTGGCAACCCCTTTAAGCCAGAGCTTAAAGTAATTTTTGACTTCAAGCTGAAAAATGTGTGTTTGTGTAATAAGTTAAAAAATGACTTGAAGTTAAAAAACAACTTAAAGTGAGAAGTTGGTAGGGAGGTACTTTTTTTAAACAACTTATTTCATTTTGATGATTTTCTGATCTGGACATGTCTATATGATGTTACTTGAACATATAAAGTTTTAAACAGAGGTTTGATATTATACCTTAGAGAAAGTTGGACCATCCTTTGAATCAGTGTACCAGTAGAACATGCCTTCGTATATGTTTAAGCTCAATGCGAAGGATAGATACATGTACAAACATGGTCTCCACACATCTGGGTACTTTAGTGTGTTCCACATAGAACTCGCTGCATCTTGAAATTTTAGATGTACCTGATATTAAATAGGAAAACATAAATCAGCATAAGGTTTGTGTTTTTAAATATGAGTAATATATAGAAAGAAGGCAATGTACCTGTCCATATGCAAAATTAGGTGTATGGGGTTCCTTGAGCACAAGGCCAACAACTAATAGAAGTCCTGCTGGGATGGTTAGCAATCCATAGACTCCCTGTTGCACAAGAAGATATAAGAATGCTGTATATAAATGATGCCTCATAAAACTAAGCTAGTTTTGAATATCAAATTAGAGAAACAGCACGAACCCTTGGGCCAATCAAGTGAACAAATATCCCACTTATAGAGAATCCTATTAAAGCTCCAATTGAGGCACTCAGGGAGCATAAGCTTTGCATGTCAGCAGCACGAGAAGGATGACTGCCACTTTTCTGAGCCACACAAGCATCAATGGTCACATCAGCTATTGCAACCCCAGCACTCCCAACTAACAAAGAGAATAGCGCAAATACAATATGCAGGTTTTTGTGCAAAGATAGGAAGAGCATGGAAATAAGACCAAAAATGCCTGAAAATAACATGAAGCAACAACTTAGTTTATAATGCAAGTAAACTAAAAAAATGATATCCAGTCATAAATTATATGAAAACAAGAATATTGCCATATGCATATGGTGATCATTTATGCTGGAAACTGGAAATTAAAAGTCAATCCCTCAGCTGGTTGGAGCTAGCTATAAATGTTCTAGAATGAGGTTTTGCACTTCAAAGTTTACTGGCAGGGGAAGCTAGATGAATGAGTTCTATTGGTGGTCTGGTAGATCGTTACATATTTGATTTAAGATCGACATAATTCACTTGAGTTCCAAATATAATAGACCTTGTTGCTCTGTTTAGACAAATCATCATTTTCACTTTTATAAGGTAACTCAAACTATTTTTTGGACATAACAGCAAAATGAGCTAACCTTCATTACAGGAGTGGATGGTACAAACAAATAGATATTTATATATAGGAAATGGGATAGGACACCACTAGATACCCCGCGGTGGACAGAATTTACATCTCTTGCGACGGAGATGAGAAAATTTATGGTACAAATAGGAGGAATAAGATGAGAAGGGAGCAGGAAGAAGAAGATGGAATTGAGTAAATTCATCCACAAAAGAAAAGGAATTTAAGTAATTCTAATTTATCAAAGATTTTAATAACTTTAGATTAAGAACAAGCCTGTCAGTTGGTAATAGTCTTGTATCAAGCACATTCAACCCTTCATAATCAGCTTCATTTCGAGGTATCTGAAGACATTGTAGTTAAGTTCTACTAAAAGGGGCTGATAAAAGGCATAATCAGGATAAGTGTTCAGTAAAAATCAGTAAAAACAAAGTTAAGTCCCATTTAAACCTAGGGCAGTTCCCTCTAGCCTCGTTGAGCGTCTAGACCGGGCCTTAATAAAATCAGTTAACTACCCCGCCTATTTAATAAATCTTTGAAGTGTATTTGGTAAGACTGTTAAAGTTTATATTTTATTTTTGATAATTTTTAGTAATGCTGCATATTTCATCAGCTTTGTATTGTATATTTCACTTGGTCAAAAAATTGTAACTTATGAAAATATGACACTGTAAAAGGCTATATAAACCAGACGTTTATTTAAATGGCAGTGAATTCCCTGTACCTGCTAAGACTACTTAATTTATAATTGCACATCATATACTCCTATGATATTTCTGCAACTATAATGATAATAAATACTATTTCTGTCACTATAATTCTTAGTTAATAATGTTATTTTGTGGTGGTTATAGTACATACCTATTGCAGACAACCCAGCAAAATATGGACATCAAATATGGTCTAACATGAAAACCTAAGCAACTATGATGAAGGTCTGGCTCATGGTTTCCATTAGTCCAATAAAGCTTTTTCTTTCTTTTCACTTTAAATTCTATTATTCTACAAGTAAAAACATTAAATGGAAAAAGAAAATCAACTATACTGGAGTCTCACAACTTATTTTTTGCTTGTTCTTCTGCCACAAAATTTTGTTCTTCTACATTGGTTCATGAACTGTTCAGAAATATGCCACACCCCGCACTTATGTCCAAGTACCAAGTGCTAGGTGTTCTGTACGAGTATTTCCCAGATTCAAATGAGAATGTAGCATAGATAAATACTTATACGCAGTACCTCATGTACAGATTAGGAAAGTGAAAATGTTACCTAATATAGTGGTGAGTGCGATTTAATAAATGGGAACCAAAGTACCCAAATTGAGTAAACCCTCATTTGTCTTTTTGTAGGGCACTATAGAATAAAGAAGGTGATGTAGCTACAATGGGTTTAAATCTGGCAGACTTACTAATTCTATATTCACTAATAATTATATAAATAATGTAGATTAACACAGCACGCACAAGCTAACATAAGGAGGTGGCAGTTTTTACTATGAAAATGTAGAAGTTGAAGAACTTATCTAGTGCATCAGCAGATGGTATATTGGTATAGGCTATTAGGGTTTCGAAAGATATGCTCATACTTAAATTCATCATCAGTTTTTCCATATGGTTTGTTACCCTTTGACATAATTAAGTGAACATGGTATTATAGCAACTAGGCATATCAAGAGGACTCGAGTTCGTGACCAGTTCGGCAGTACTACAATACTCTTAAAATTTTAAGTTGGATGCTAAGTTTATATATTTCCCCCAAAAGATATGCTCCTAGTTTGCATAGTTTCAGTATATCAGTTCTAAACTTTTACAGTTTTACTGCCAGGTCATTTCCCAAGTGTTCTACATGATTGTGCAAACGGGACAGAAGAAAATTATACTAACAATAGCTAATTGTGCGTAGAATCAATCAAAACAATTCAGTAAAATAATCAAGTCATAGTAAACTACCAGAAGTAATACTGATAATACAAAATTATCTATATATATACCTGCAAATATGAAATAAGGCCTTCTACGGTACCCAAAAACCGGCACCACATCTGTGAGAAGCCCCCATAGAGGTTTGACAAGCCACGGAATATTAGTAATTCCAGAGTAAACTTGTGCCTCAGAAGGCTGTACTTTCTGCACATCCTTCATGTAATACTCTGTACCTACCCGAGCAAGAGCTCCTCCAAGTCCTTGACTTACTCCATAGACCATTAAAACTCCGAAAACAAAACTCCAATGCATTTCAGTAGCAAGCATTTTAAACCAATTAATTGGTCCCCAGAAACAGCCACTGATCCCTTCACTGGGTTCATAATGTTGAACTTCCTCAGCCTCACTAGAAATTTGAAGTTCTTCCTCCACCATCACTCACTCACACAGTGGTCCAGATCAAAATCAATAAGTATCCACAGAAGTGTTATCTTAAAATTTGCCAAAAAATTGTCAGGCCCGAAATTTTACAACATTAATTGAATACAATGACAATATGCTGTTACTCGTGCACGCATGTCTCCGCTGAGACTCGAACGTACAACCTTATAACAGAACTTACACACATGTAACTATATATTCAAGAAGACAAGAAAGTCAACTAAAACCAACAATGGGATCTTGAAACTAAACTACAGACTTGTCACAGATCTTGAAACTAAGCAATGCCCTTTGCTTCTAACCAAATTATATATACAAGTCAACAACCCTCCTCAAGAAATCTTGAGTAAAGAGTATTCAAAGTGTTGCAGTTATATTTTGAATGAAGATTTGTGTATCCACAAGAACCAAACTCTAAACAATGAAAATACTACCTTCTAGTGGAAAACTGACATTGTTGATCACAAAACAATTATACAACAGAAGCTGCAATAAGAAGGAAAATATAGAAGTTTCACTGCAATGGAATATAATGAAGATGAATTAAATTTTGTTAGAGAAGACACAGAGGAGATACAATACAACTTGTAGAATGCTAGTTGTTGAAAGGTCTGTCTTGTCTGCGTGCTAACTGCTAAGAAAATAATTTTTAATAAGGTAAGACTTAGAACGTGGTAATTTTAAAATAAGTTACTACTTATTACTTACACACCAAAGAAGTGACGTATAAGTAGCCATAAGTAAATTTTGCCACAGAGTGTTTGTTTGCTTAAAATATTTTAGAAAAATCAAAAAAATGGTTCACTGTGGTAGCATTTGACATTTAATTTATACTTAGTAGTGCATATCATGATTTGTATTACAATTACTATGAACCATTGTCTAAGTCCAATAAAAGATTAAATTTTGATAATGTTACTAAAAAAAATGCATCTTATAACTCTGACAGGGTAAATACTGATAGAGTAAATCTTGATGGACAAAATCATGATGCAATTAGTCTTGTTAGGAAACTTATACTGCACAAAAACATAAGATGTTTAAAAATAGGGCCCAACAAGTGCAGGTTTTTAAAAACTCTAAGTAATCAAATTTCTTATTGCAGGGAAACAAGAAAAATATTTTAGTCTTAAACAGTGGTTGTTCTAGATACATGACTGGTAATAAATCCCTGAATTTGAGAGGGAGGCAGACCAAAATGTATCCTATAGAGATAGCAACATGGGACAAACTCTGGGATATATCAATGTTGTAATTGGAAATGTCATCATAGAAAATGTAGCCCTAGTTGAAGGACTAAAGCACAATCTTCTGAGCATCAGTCAAATTGTTGACAAAGGGTATCATGTTGTATTCTATGAATCTCATTGTGATGTGATTAATACTAATTCAAAGAAAGTTGTTCTTAAGGAATACAAACATGGTAACATATATGAAGCCAATCTTCATGCAAATACTGATGGAACAGCCATTTGCCTGATAAGCAAAGCATCAGTAGATGAAAGTTGGAATTAGCATCAAAAGCTCTCACATTTGAATTTCAATTCTATCAATGAGCTTGCCAAGAAGGATTTGGTGAGAGGACTTTCAACATATTCTACACTTCTCATGGTTTGTGTGATGCTTGTTAGAAATCAAAACAAAGAAAAACATCATTCAAAAGCAAAATAGAATTTTCAATTACTAAACCATATCACATGCTGCATATGGACCTCTATGGACCTGTCAACATCATGTGCGTAAGCGAAAATAGGTACACACTAGTAATTGTTGATGATTTTAAAAATTATACTTGGGTTTATTTACTCCACAGGAAAGATGATACACTAGAAATTCTTCTGGATCATATCAAGCTAATAGAGAATGAATCAAAGAATAAAGTCAAAATTCTGAGAAGTGATAATGGAATTGAATTCAAAAATTCCAAGATGAAGAAATTCTGCAAGTACAAGGGCATCTCACAACAGTTTTCTGCTACTGGAACTCCTCAGCAAAATGGTGTTGTTGAAAGGAAAAACAGGACACTTATTGAAGCTGGAAGACTATTCTAGAATAAGCTAAACTACCCACATACTTATGGGCTGAGACAATTAACACAGCTTGTTATACTCAAAACACCACTTTGATAAACATGCATGGTGTTACTCCCTATCAGATAATCAAAGTCAATAAGCCAATTCTAAAACATCTGCATGTGTTTGGTTGTAAATGTTTTGCTCTTAAAACACACACTGAACAGCTTGGAAAGTTTGAAGCAAACGTTGATGAATGAATCTTGTTGGCTATTCAAAATCAAAGTCATACAAAGTCTTTAATCTAAGCACCAATACAATTGGTGAATCAATTCATGTGGCTTTTGATGATAAAGAGATTCATGGATTTGAAGAAGACTCTAATGAAAGTTTGATTTTTGCAAATAAAAATGCTAAATTAGTAGATGTATCAAATACTAACGAGTTACCAAATATTGATGACCTAATTCCTGGCACACCATCAGTTCCTAACAATGAAGTAAATACTGATGGAAAAGTGAACAAGCACATGTTGATGGGGAGTAACAACAAAGTTCAAATGACATATCTACAAGTGGTTCATCAGAACAACACTCATCAGAAACAAATCAAACTGAGTCAAATACTGATACTACATCAGTAGAACAAAATTCAAATCCTGATACTGAATCAGGAAAGGAAAATAATGACTCAAGGGGAGCTTCAAATGACTTTGGAGATATATTCAATTCAGGGGGAGCATCAAGTTTAAGGAGATAATTACCTCATGCCAGAAAATGGACAAAAGATCATACTCCTGATCTAATTATTGGTAATCCTGATGCTGGTGTAAAGACAAGAAGTGCAAGTTAAAACGAATGCTTATTTCACAACATTCTTTCCAAAGAAGAACCAAAGAAAGTTGAAGATACACTTAAAGATGCAGATTGGGTAACTGAAATGCAAGAAGAATTGAATGAGTTTGAAAGGAATGAAGTTTGGAAGCTAGTACCTAGACCAAAGAACGGGTCAATAGTAAGTAAAAAGTGGGTATTCAGAAATAAGACAAACTCCGATGGAACAATAATGAGGAATAAAGCAAGACTTGTTGCAAAAGGCTATTCACAACAAGAAGGAATTGATAATGATGAGACCTTTGCTCCTGTTGCAAGATTGGAAGCCACCAGGATCTTTCTTTCTTATGCAGCTCATAAGAAATTTAAAGTATTCCAAATGGATGTCAAGAGTGCATTTTTGAATGGAGAATTGGAAGATGAGGTCTATGTTGAAGAACCTCCTGGTTTTGTTGATCCAAAATTCCCAAATCATATCTACATGCTAGACAAAGCATTGTATGGACTCAAACAAGTTCCAAGGGCCTGGTATGAAATACTTGCTCAATTCCTGATTAAAAGTGGTTTCAAGAGAGGCAATATTGACAAAACCTTATTTTACATATATCATGGTAAGGACTTGCTTCTGGTTCGAATTTATGTTGATGACATCATTTTTGGCTCTACTAATAATAAGCTTTGTAAGAGATTTTCTGAGCTTATGCAATCAGGATATCAGATGAGCATGATTGGAGAAATGAGCTATTTCTTGGGATTACAAGTTAAATAGACTGATGATGGTAATTTCATCAATCAATCTAAATACACAAGGAATTTGCTAAAGAAGTTTGACATGCAAGATAGTGCCATTGATGATGGTAAGGACTTGCTTCTGGTTCAAATTTATGTTAATGACATCATTTTTGGCTCTACTAATAATAAGCTTTGTAAGAAATTTTCTGAGCTTATGCAATCAGGATATCAGATGAGCATGATTGGAGAAATGAGCTATTTCTTGGGATTACAAGTTAAATAGACTGATGGCATTTTCATCAATCAATCTAAATACACAAGGAATTTGCTATAGAAGTTTGACATGCAAGATAGTGCCACTGCGATAACTCCCATGGCCACAACAACCAAACTTTATCAAAATACTCAAGTAGATGTCTCACATTACAGAGGTATGATTGGATCTTTATTGTACCTAACTGCTAGTATGTTAGACATTATGTATGCAACTTGTTTGTGTGCAAGATTTCAGGCTAAATCAAGGGAACCTCATTTAATTGCTGTGAAGAGAATTTTCAGATACTTGAAAGGAGCACCATCTCTTGGGTTATGGTATTCTAGATAGTTAGATTTTAATCTGATTGGTTTTTTAGATGCTGATTTTGCAAGATCCAAAATTGATAGGAAAAACACATCTGGCAGCTGTCATTTTTTGGGCGGTAGAATAGTTTCTCGGTTCAGTAAGAAACAAAAGTCCATTTCAACATCAACTACAGAAGCTGAGTAAATTGTTGCTGGGAGTTGTTGTGCTCAGATATTATGGATGAGAAATCAGCTAATGGACTATGGTTTGGCTTATTTAAAATTCCTATTATTATGACAACCAAAGTGTTATTGCCATGACAGGAAATCTAGTGCAACATTCTCTTACTAAGCACATCAGTATCATATATCACTTTATAAGAGAGCATGTCATGGAAGGAACATTTGAGCTACATTTTGTTCCTACTGAAAATCAATTGGTTAACATTTTCACCATACTGATATTTTAAATAAATACTGATATTTATTTGAAATTTTTTAAGAGTTTTATTTTAAATAAATACTGATATTTGTTTGATATTGGAGTTAATTGTGGAAAATAAGATTTTAATTTATTTGTTTCATTGT
>PHNY01167552.1:7007-21904 GCA_003724115.2 Anethum foeniculum | reverse complement strand
GAGAGAGAGAGAGATATTCTGGTGTTGAGTTTATGTACCTAATCAATTCTTGAAATTCATTTTTTTTTTTTTTGGTTTTATGATTTTGAACTGAGAATAGGTATGCTATAGTGGAGGAATTAGCAGAGTTTGGTGCAGAAATTTATACATGTTCAAGAAACCAAACAGAGCTGAGTGAAAAGTTGCAAGAATGGAGAGACAAGGGCTACAAAGTAAGTGGTTCAGTTTGTGATCTCTCTATAAGACAACAAAGACAGGAGCTTATGGAGTCTGTGTCTTCTACTTTTGAGGGCAAGCTCAGTATCCTTGTAAGTTTATCCTATCAAAATCCATCTTTGTTTTGGTAAATGTAAAAATCTTAATTATCTTCTTCAAGCTGGGGATTAGGGAGGAAATTATTGTCTGGTGGCTTTTCTTGGATAAGAGGGAAAAAGATTTAAGTGATTAGAGTTTTATAAAGGGAGAAAAATATGAATTTCGGAATAAAACCAAAACAAGCGTATGTCTCACTTGGGAGTAGAGTCTAGAATGAGTATGATAATTGGAATTTAGAGAACATAATATAGGAACATCTTACCCCATACTAATTGTATGTTGGAATCTTATTTTTGTTTATAAGTGATTTTAAGTCCCATATAGGTGTCCGAATCCGTAATAATATGTCGGAATCTTACTTTTGTTTTTAAGTGATTTTCATGTGGAGGTCCGAATCCGTATCTTCCGTATACTGCTACTAGTTTTTCCCCACGTGTATCTTCTGCACTAAATCCTTTTCTTAGATTGTGTTTGGTTTCGTTATATATCACTGAAACCATATCAATGTTAAGATTTCGACAACTAATAACATGTCGGTGTCCCGTACATAGATTAACAATGCAGCTACTTTAACAATGAAACGAGCTAATGATCACGGAGCCGAAGATATCTCACAAACAATGGCAACAAACTTTGAATCCCCTTACCATATGTGCCAGCTTGCGCATCCTCTCTTAAAGGCATCAGGGGATGGATGTATTGTGTTCATTTCATCAATAGCTGGTGTTGTGGCCCTGCCTGCACTTTCAGCTTATGCAGCATCTAAAGGTAAGATAATTTTGAGAAACCAGAGTTGAATGTTTTGGAGATATCACAAGGATAATGCTCTGATAAATGTTATATGTGTGACTCGCAACTTCTGCAGCTGCAATCAACCAACTTACCAAGAATTTGGCTTGTGAATGGGCAAATGACAAAATTCGTGTCAACACTGTCGCCCCATATGGTGTCAGAACAACAATGGGAGCACCGGTACTACTTTCAGAACTAATATTTTCTTATAAGACATAAAGACTCTGTTCTTCCAAATTACTCGACCTGTCTATATAGTTATATAGTGCAACTAATTTTATTTTTTCTTCATTAATGATTTATGGTAAATTTTCAAATTTGAACTCCAGGAAGGACTTGATAAATCAGTTAAAGATACGCTAGGATCATTAATGAGTAGAATTCCAATCCGAATGATAGCAGAACCTAATGAAGTTTCATCTGTGGCGACATTTCTATGCCTTCCTGCGGCTTCATATGTAACTGGGCAAGTTATTGTTGTTGATGGCGGATACACAGCTGGTGGTTTTAAGCTCAGTTGATCTATATGATTTCACATCTTGCAACAGCATACTCCTTTTCCTGCTACTGCTTGCAAGTGTTACCTATATAAGACTGGCTTCTGCTTTTTGTCACGTGTGCTCATGAATAAGACTATGAATGTGTGTTCTTGTAATTTTGATATCAGATCAGCTTCTCTTTACAAATTTTAAGAGATAATAGAAGTCCTCTTTGTTTTTTCTTCTCTTTTTTAACAACATTTAGCTTGTAATTGAGTTGATATCATGGTACCGGAACATATTGGGTTTATTTTCCTTTGGTTATTGATTTATCTGGAGAATAAAAAGACATTCATTTGCTTGGCTTCAAATTAAGAATGACAATATATACACAACTCAAAATAAATTAGTAGTCCAAATATATCTCTGCTGTTGTAATCTGCAATCTCTTCTTAATACAAAGAAAGCATCAACACAAGTTCAAGTTCCTAAACAAGTAAATAGTTCAAACCTATACAGGTCCAAGAAAGAGAGTGTTTTAAGGGTACAAACCAAATTTTAGATAGATGAGATCCATGTTACTGTAAAAGTTGCATTAACGGCCAGAAGATATCTAATCTGTGGAAGCCTCTTGGAACCTGTTTTCACAGAGAAGTATATTCACGTAAAAAATATTTTCCATTGTCATATGAGGTTTAGATCAAAGTATAACTTGACATGTGAAAGGCATGTAAGCTACATACCTCGACAATGAAGCGTGCCCATGTGCTTCCTAAGTGATTCTCCATTCCACCTTTTAATATAGTCAATTCCAAACGACGAATTACCTCAGCAATATCCAGGAAGTTCCCATGATCACTGCATAGCATCTGTCAATTGAAAATACTGTTATTATACTAAGAAATCAATGCCTATCCAGTGAGCAGTTGAGGTATAGTACTTGATCAATAATACCGACTGTAAATAAACTTATCAGACCTCAATTAGCATGGTCCCGGGGAATTCAAGATCTTCAACTATAATGGGGCATATTTGTTGCTCGCTTCCCAGATCATAAGCCCAGCTTGCCCCATTCTGTTGACTGTCATTTCTGTTAGCAGAGTTCCAGTTCTTTCCTTGAGCTGCCTGAATATTGGTTTTTTATATTAAGTATCACATGCATAGCTTTTTAACTCTAAATAGAAAATAGTATATAATTAATTTCAAATATAAGAGTTTTCCATCTAATGCAAGGGTAAAAGGTTTTTACCTCTTGATGAATCACTTGTCTCAGCTTATCAGCCTGATCAGTAACGCTTCTCAAGAACAACATGTGCTGTATAGTTCTATCTAAAAGACCATCAATGCTACACTGAATATGAAATAAGAATTTTAAGCAATAAGGGAAGAGAACATATTATGCAAGGAAAGAAAGACAATAATATAATATCAATGATAATAATTACCAACAAGTCTTAACCCTTACAAACTCTCACCTTTACACCATCTGGAACCAAATCACGCAATTCTTTGAGACGATCCTGGATCAGTTGCCTGTCCCGTGGTCTAGCCTTCTGGTTATCGGCAGCTTTGGATCTTCGTTTGCTGTCATTGGATAGTTTTGACCCCTTTCTAGGATGTGTGTGAGGACGCCCTTTTTTCTGATTCTCTTCTCCAGTCAATGCACTTGTCATAGTCTGAAAGGAAGAAGCTGAAGGTGAAGCAATACCACCAGCTTTTCTGACTCTATCCATAACCGAAAATGTCACACAGCTTTGTGGCTCTGCATCATCTACAACCAAGGGGCGCCTTTCCGATTGACATTGTTGCTTAGGAAAAGCAGGTCGCAATGTGGCTGTAGATGACTTGATATTGCTAAAACTATTTGATACGTTCTTATCCAAGCTAAAATCTACACCGCCAAATATAAACTCTAACATATGATCATTATCATCTTTCAGTAAAGGACCACTTGTTTCCAAGACAGCTGGCTCAGTGTAACAATTGAAATTACCGCTGCTTGTCAAATTTGAAAAGTTGTAATCTTCCTCCGCTAAAACAGGTCTATCCTGTGAGGATGTACTGTGGGATCCCATTTTTGTTGGACCAAGTGCTTTGTGAAGTTCACAGTCTTTTGGAAAGCTGAATAAAGTGCCAAAATTATCAGCATCCTTGTTGAATGGTGACTGTGTGGTAAGAATCCTGTCAGAACTAGATAGTGAATTTGTAGAAAATTCGCCAAGTGCACCCACGTTGTCATTAACGCGGTGAAATTGTATTGGGGCACAAGGAAACTCAAAGAATCTGTTCTCCATATCTATTGTGTTGGAATTTAGTTTCTGATATAGTGGTACACAGCCTTCAGATCCTTCCGTTGAACAGATCGTTAGGACACTAGCATCATTTCCAACATAATTGGTTGAAATTTTCAACATATCTTCCAGATGTATTTCTCCTGAAATCTCAGCCATATTTGATTGTGTGATTTGATTTGTTGTTGAGGCAATGTGGCATGGTTGCCTGATACTGGAAATCTCATTAGATTGTTCAGATTTTATATGATTCACGGTAAGGTCTGAAAATATATTGTCCACCAGAGGACACATTATTGATGATGCTGAATAAACAGGCAATTGCATATTCTCTGAGATAAGGTCAAAACGCCCCGTAAGTTGTTGAAAATCAAAAAACATATTTTTGACATTTGCAACTACTGCCTGATCCTCAGCAATCTGAACACAAAAAGAAAAGTGTGCAAAACATCGGGTGAACATACAATAGGCAAAGAACATCAGATTGACGTAATTGAGTGTGTGTATGCACGTGCAAGAGAGAGAGTGTGTGAGAGATAGAGGGATCGTGAGGGTTTCCTCAATGTGACAACAACTTCTTGCAAGTTAATCTACTGCAGGCACCATCATGTCAATTCCAATATACAAAACATGAAAATAATTGTACGGGTACAGAAATGATTTGTTATATAGGTATCCGGAAAAATAATCTTAATAACACGCACCATGTCAAGTGAACCGAGTTGTAGCACTCCATGTGGAAGAACAGGCACCAGTAGAACAGTCTACATATCATTTTCATAAAATTCAAGAAGTTATTTTTGAAGGGAAGAAATCAGCTAATGTCATAACTATTAAAATGCTTCCAATATATCTGGTATTTTAGTGATCATTATTTAATTACCTTGATACCTGCTGCAAATTGAAATACCCAATCGTCTGGACACTGCCAAGTATTTTAGTTTGTTCAGTTTGTGCACAGCTATAAAAAAGGAATATTTCTATTTGAACCTTATTAGTTGTCAATAATTTACCTTGGGTTTGAAGCTTAATGCACCAATTGACATACCATCAGCAGAAGCCCAGCAGTAATTTCCGCTATGTGCCACTTTACCAACAATACTACATAAAAATATAACTTTTATAGTAAGATGCATAACCTACAATGTTCTTGTTTTTCCATGAATATTATGCACTGACAACATTGATTTATACTAACTGTAAGAAGGCAGAAATGTCAATTTTGTCACTATCTAAAAAGATAGAATGATTCTATTCCCTACATAAGCAGCCAATCAAATTTGGGTGGTTTCGAATAGGAATTCATGGTGTAGATCATCGCAGACCTCATATCATATGATCTAAGCATTGACTAGCTCGTATTTTCGTTAAATGTTGCTACAAAAAGTACTGAAGTTGTATATCTTGCAGAAGAAATGTTACTAGTTATCAAAATATTTAATTTGTACAATAAAAAAACCATTAATGGTCCACGACCATGCCAAATAACATCAAATTACACCAATCGATGTTGAAACTAGCCTTCATATTAAGCAACACAATCATTTCAGGCCACCGCGCTTTTGCACTAAATTCCACAGATCCTTTGCATTAAATACACTGCCCCTCCCTCTGTATAACTACTATTACTAAAATCTAGTCTCTTTGTCACCTTTCTGGATTTATTCTGGTGAACCTAGCACAGCACAAACCTATTATCAACATAACATACCTCTAGGAAAAACTTTCAGGTTGAAGGCCACTATACGTTATGATCTTAGGAGATCTCATCTCCGAAAGCTAGCTACTAAAAAGAGACAACCAATATATGACACTAGTCCTGCTTAGACCTACCACTAAAATAACATACCTCTGGGCAACCCTCTCAGATTGAAGTGTGCTGCGTGTTATGATCTTAAGAGAGCTCATCTCTAAAAGCTTGTGACTACAATAGGACCACAACTCCTTTGGTAGGAGATCAATATATACTATCATTTGGTATTGAATCCGTGATATTTTGTATATGCTTAAATAGAATATAGACCAAAGAAGCATCCAACTAAAAACAAGACAACACAAAGTCACAAACTTACCCATCAGCCAAAGTATGCTGAGCACTTGACATGTAAGCCAAAGCTAGTTCCACGGGATCTGTACCCATATCTTCATTGTTGGATTTGGATTCACCTTCGTGTGAAGAATATCTGTGTGATCCGTTAGAGCGGATATTATCTGAAATGCCTTCCACAGAATTCCTCTGTTGTGGAGTTTGACAGTAGCCTTCTTCCAATGTCAGGTGCCTGAAATGTCAGCGAATTTCTTTTAACAAATATGTAGATGAAGTATAATCTAGTGATTAGAATATGATAATAGAGTCAAAAAACTTATATTCCCTATAAATACAGTGAGCAGTCACATGATGTTTTATTTTAATCAATTATACTATCATTTTCATTTTTTTCCAGTGAAAGCTGTACAGACTATAGGGTTTTCAAACTAATATGGCCCCCGAAAACAAAAGTGCTTGTATCTGATTTAGATTTACTATCTTAAATCATAATAAAGCCTTATCTTTAAAAAAATCACAAATAGAAGTGGCATGACTTTATTGTATCACAAGCATGTTAACTGTACTTTGTCAAGCACTGAATATCAAATGTCACTGACAATATGGCGTTAGCCATCAGATAGAACTTTAAATATTACTGTATCTTGGATAAGTTGGATACTGATCAGATGCCCTTAAAAGAGATTGAAAGACACAACATCAACATGGTTTGAAAACAGTAAATCTATCTTATTACTTCATCGCGATATTCAAATATAAGCTTGAGTGCCCTTGAAATTAAAACAATAATAAGGTTGACTATACATTTTCTTTTCTAGAAAATCGGATTAACTTCTGAGCTTTCATAGTTTGTTAGAAGCATCTCCTACAATTTGTTCGCTCAATCAGCAAGGTACTTCATCAAGTACGACAGATGGAAGTGATGCTTACATCACATACGTTACTATGACCATGTCAGTTCTTCTGTACATTTAGTAGAGGATGGCCTACAAATTTCAACATCATACAAGCAACTATGCTTGTATAGAGCAGTTATTTTACATGATTGAAAATAGGGGAGAGTATTGCCGCGCATATATTGCTTTGGTTGCTTTTCCGCATCAAATTTAACATTTTCAGCTCAACTGCAGAAGCTGGTGCCAGAAACTGCTATATAAATTCTCTTTGATGCCTCAAAGTATCCGTTCTATAGAACTGAGAAGTGATACAACTTCACATGGGGTGCATGCTCTATAGAACAGAAGGTCAAATTTCTCATCCGGCTATATCATCACACAGTAACAGCTGATTTTAAATAACTTATACAAAGGTAGATTTGATGCAGAAAAGGAAAGGGGGAATCTTTTGATGTTACAATCAAATATCCTTCGGAGAACACAGGGACCATCTATTTTATGGCACCATCAGAATCTCAAGTCAACTATATAAAGTTGCAAGAGCACGCGGAAGATAATAAGATGTCAACAACAGTTATTCCCAAGGTTCGCAATTTGTTCAAGTGGGAAGATGTAAAGCTAAAAAATGAACTCATCCTAAAAATAAAAAACAAGAAACACAAAAGCACCTAAAGGATCACAATCGTAGAGGAACACAAATGGAAAAAAGATATATACAATGCACACATATATTGCAATTAACAAAAGAATGCAAGTTAGCACAGCTTAGATAAGAATACGAAAATAATACAATCAAATTCTTGTATACTCACAGACCCTCAAGTAGCAATAAAACATCAAGTACAAACTAGCAGTTTCAAGTAGAAATCAAGCTAATTTTAGATCTCAGAAAGAACTTACATTTGGTTATGCTGCTGAAACTTCCAAAAGAGTGCATACTTCCAAGGAGAATTGTAGCAAATGCTCTGCAACAACTGCCTAAAAGCTGAACTCTCCATCTTTTAAAACTTCTTCAAGGGCTATCTCAAAACTTCTAAAAAATTATAAATTTTTCAACCCAATTAAAAACTAACAATCTAAACTAACTTGCACGGTATGAACCTCTCCCTGCTTGTTTAATCCTCAAACCAGCTCTCTTTTTTATTGGTGGCCCAGTTGAAATAAACCTCATTTCTAAAACCCCCCTTTCTCTTTAGCCCTCAAGAACAACTATTCACCACTCTATATATAGAAACTATACACACAACACTTATGAGGATGACCCAGATTCAATAACAACAAAAAGATTCAATCTTTGTGAGTTCTTCATGAATCAAACACAAAATAAAGCAAAATACTTGATGGGGTTCCAAGAAAAATGAAATCTTGAAATTACCATATAAAAAACAAGAAAATCAAGAAAATTTTGAAATGAAATAAAGATCAAATTTAAGAGCTTCCTGCTTCCATATCTTATAAAGATCAACTGAAATCTAGCTCATTTGATCAAGAAACACAAAAAGATCAAAACTTTATTATCACTTTGACAAATAATAAAAGGGATACAAGAAAAAAAGTTGCAATTTTTTGTTGAAAAAATTAGTGGAGTAGAGAATGTAATGGTTTATAGGAGTGAGGGGGTGGGGAGTAGTGTAATAATTATTTAGCTTAATTTGTCGGATTTGAAAATGTACAAAGTGGATTTAATTGAGATGAGAAAGAGGCAGAACAAGTGAGATACCGGGCCCACTAACAACCTTGGTTGACAAAACCAAACAGCCAATCATATTTTTCAGACAAAAAGGCTTTTATTAAAGTCATTTCTTCACACTCCCTTTTTATTTTTTTTCACCTTTCTATTATTTGTTGTGCAATAATCGATTACACAATATACTATCAAATTCATATTAAATTTGAATTTATAAAAATAATAAATAGCAGCATATTTAAGGATTAAAGAAATAAAAATTATGAGAAGTTAATTTCAAAATCAAAAATAAAAAAACATTTTAAGGGAAAATAAAACATTATAAAGTAGGAGAAAATTTATATGGATACCACTATCGTAGACCGTGAAGAGCATCTATGTTCTGCGACGAAAACATTAACAAACTTATTATTTTGTTGTGTATGTTCGATATATATTATTACTCAATTAAAAATGTTGAATCATTTATATTCAACAAGTAAAACATATGGATAAACAGATGTTCTGCAAACTCAGCATGTTTTGTAAAATAATATATTTTGCAATGTTTTACGTATTGAATATATAGAATTTTCATGATTTTGAATAAATTAATGACTATTATGAAACATGATTAGTAAAATAATATATTTTACAATATTTTTATATAATATTTGAATTTTAAAACATAAGTGATCTCCAATAAAATAATGGTATTCATAAAACTTAACTCTTAAAATAAATACACATAAGCAAAATATTTAAATAAATAATTTATAAAGCATTTCCTACATTGCACGGTATATACCTTATATATTTTTTTAATTTATAAATTACCAGAATCGTAAGCAACCAAAATGCACGAGAAGAAGGCAAAGATGTGCCTGATAGGGCTACATTTTAGTTTTATATTATATTTTAAGAGTTAAGTTTTATGGAGTCCCTGTTTTTTGTGGGGTCCTAAACTCCTCTTCATTTTGTAATTAAAATATTGCGTAAAATATGATAAAATGTATTATTTTTCGAATCATGTTCTACAAAAATCACTATTTTAATTAAAATCTTGCAAATATCATACATTTTACAAGTATAATACTGCAAAACATATAGTTCTATAGAACATACTTAATTTACAGAACATACATGTTCAGGTTGCAGAACATACATGTTATACCTAGTAAAATGTGTTAGATTTGCAAGATTCTAATTAAAATAGTGATTTTTGTATAAAATGATTCAAAAAAATGATATTTTTTACAATATTTTATGCAATATTAGTTGCAGAATGTATAAGGACTCCAGGACTCCACAAAAAACTAGGGACTCCATAAAACTTAACCCTCTGTTTTAAATATTATATTAAATTAATATTTACTTATAGTTTGAATAAAAAATAAAATAAAAAGTACTTATATTCGAATATGAATATTTATAAGGGTTTTTCAAAAAATATTCAAGTTCAAAATATTTTTGCAAAAATATTATCATTTTTTTAAAAAAATTGCAAATATATGTTTATTTAATTTTTATTTGCAAAAAATAGATTTTGTACAAAAGTTTTTACAAAAATACAAATTTTCTGCAACCAGATGCAACTAGACGGATGTACGACCCAATGCAACCAAAATCAACTTCAAATGCAATCAAAAAACTCAATGCAACTAATTGCATATATGATTGATTTTGGTTGCACCGTATTTTTGCAAATATTTTTAGAAAATAGTAAAATCGCAAAAAAACTTTAAGAAATAGTATTCTTGATAATTTCTCTATTTATAATTCATAAAAAGAATAAAAAAAATTTAACTTATAAATATATCTAGGAACTATACAAATTTTTATTGATTTATTTGATATATTAATATTAAATATATTATTTTTAATATATTTGAGAAACGGAGAACGGGGA
The DNA here is from genome assembly GCA_003724115.2 of Anethum foeniculum. NCBI lineage: Eukaryota > Viridiplantae > Streptophyta > Magnoliopsida > Apiales > Apiaceae > Anethum > Anethum foeniculum. Next base: position 11,509 of record PHNY01167552.1, on the reverse strand, counting down.
ACAGAACAGGAAATAAAAAACGAGGTATTTTGAATTGAGGCAGGGAGATACTAATCCCATCCTCGCCCAGATCCACAAATTTTTAATAAAACTTCTCGACCTCCCTGTCCCGAACTCGAAGCACTTCCTAAATACCTACCCCTCTCAGAATGGAAATTGGATTGAAATCGGACGGGCCGGATAAAATGACCCTTGCTAGCTAGAGAAGGTCGAAATTAAGTCAATAGTACATTTTACTTGACTCTGTTCGTGGTTTCAATTTTGAACATAAAAGAAAATCGATTTGACTATTGTTTTAAGGTGTAAATATCGAGTTTTTCAATAAGAACTCCAGTTCAAACTTAAAGCTTTTGTTCAATTGCATTTAGCAAGTAAATTCAATTTATTTCCAATACTAAATGTGATCACTAAAAGTAAACTTTAATAAAAGTAAATTTAATTTTTCAGTTTAGAATGATTTGAGCAGAATTATCGGACAAATATAACTATATAGAATTCTTGCTTTACAATTTTTTACACCTTTTAAAAGCAAACATTTATATTGTATTTGGTTGGGGTGAATGAAATGGAATGATTGAAATAAAAGGAAATTAATGAAAATTGGAGGGAAGATTTGAAAAAATTAAAGTAGTGCAAAATTGTTATGATAAGAATTGTGAAGAAAATGAATGGGGTAAGGAATGGAGCATTCCATCTCAAAATGAGGTGTGTATATTATAGCTTAGGTGGTTAAGAATGCAATGGGTTAAAAAATGAAAATTTTAAAAATTTAGTCATTTTATAATTAAAATCTCATTCCATTCCATTTCATTCACCCCAACCAAACACAACATTAAAGTACACCTACTCAAAAGTTGGTCAGTTTAAATTAAAATTTTATTAAATATTTTTGATATAATTCTTCAAGTTAAGTGTAATTATATTTATATTTGTTAGAAATTTAAACGAATTTTAGCTGAACAATTGTGCACTGCTTAAAATAGACATATCACTTTGTTCATGTCATATACTTTTGCGTCGAGTATCTTTTTCTGTCGTGTACTTAAAAGTCAAACACAAAATCGACCCATTTAGGGTTCGTGTACTTTCATGTTCGTGTACCTCCGTTTCCGTGTCGTTATCGTATAAATTTTGATATAAATAAATAAATATAAATATTAGATTTTTCGGTAAAAAAATTAAAAAATTATATAAAATATATACATTTAAATCATTTATACTTACAACATTATAAAACTATGCATTATTTTAAAAGTAAATATACATATATATATATATATATATATATATATATTATAAATATACGTATTTATAATGGATATTTAATTATAAATATATTTATTTCGTGTACCATGTGGTGTACATAAAATGTGACACAAAACCAGCACTACATGCTCGTAGCTCATGTACTTTGTGTTCTGTATTTTTCATGTTGTATACTCAAAATAAAAACATAAATACTAAATTTTTTTAGTCCTATTTTTGTGTTGTCCAAAATTCTCGAAATGTAGAAACATAAATTAGGCATTATATGGTAGTCAAAAATCAAAGATATAACTTATAAGCATATGCTTATATATCATGAATAGATCGTTGTTCAGAATTCTCATTCTCTGATCTCCTATTAGTTTTTGTATATAATTATCATTACAAATACATCACAATGATCAACCAGTAAAAAGACATACTCCCTCCGTCCAAGTGATTTCTTATCACTTGGATTGGATACGGAGACCAAGAAATAAGAGTAAAGTAGTAGAAAGTGTAAAAAAAGTGGGTATAGTCGTGGGACCTATTAATATTTAAGTAATTGATTATAGAAATAGTGAAAGTTAGTGGGAAGAAGTGGGTCCATTAAAGTTTTTAAATTATACTTTACCATTTTAAGAAAGTTTTGAAATGTAAAAAATTGGATGGGATATCCCAAAATAAAAAATGATAAGAATTGAAATGGACAGAGGAGATGATCTATCAAGTCGGCTCGTCTGTGGCGTGGTCCTCTTATGAATACTTAAATGGTGTGGTTGCAACAAAAAATAATACTAGCTTGATGATGAATAATTAAGAATCCCAAGTCCAGCCTTAAATGTATATTATATTTACAAACATATACAAACCCCTTCGTCACCTTGTGTAAGGGTTATCTATTTCTCTCCAATGTACTACAATATAGGAATATAGGCCCCGTTTGGTAAAATAATTTTTTACTTATAAGTAGTTTATTTTTTTAAAAAAAATTATATCTTTAAAAAAATTAAATATAATTATTTATTATAAAAATTGAAAATCAAAACTTATTTTTAAAATAAAAAATAAGTTACTTATTTTCAGAAAAAATACATATACACACACTTTTTGCCGAACATGCCGAACATGCCTATAGTCCTTGTAAAATTATGATTCTCAAAAAAAAAAAACTAAAGTATAACATTTCAATCATCATGATTATCCCTCAAACAAATGTGAGATAAAATTTAATACTTCAAAACAATATAACAATAATTAAAAAGAAAAAATATATATATACCTGAATATTTTTATGAAAGTAGGGATGGTGTTTATATCTACAGATTAATTATTAAATTTTTATACTAAACATAACTTAACCCCTAAGAACATCTTTAGGCCCAATTTTCTCTGAGATAATTTAATCTATAGTAATGGAATTATTATAGCCTTGATACTATCCCAAACAAACATGACCTAGAGTATACATAAAAGTAGTTTAATGACATTTACCAAGAAAGTTGTTAAAGATGATGACTGACGACCCAAAATGATTCTTTTTGTTGGGTATATACTCTAATATATAACGACTGTTTTCAAGTATTTTTATAATAAAATCAGTATTAATTCAATCAAAATATTGTCTGTGTAAATGCTAATGCTGACAAAGGAATGCCATAATTTTTAATAAAATTATAAATTTATTATATTAATTCAAAGATCAATATCTGCCAATTTGAAATGTGAAAAGATCAACATCATGTAACAGCACCAAACTAAAGTCAATGGATATATACATATATGTGACAATTGATAAATATATCACAAAGGCGACTAATTGTAATTTTATATAACAGGGAAAGCGATGGTAAGGAGATGGATTCAATGCATGTTTTGATAAATACATTAATATACAAATGCTGTTTTTAGCTTCAACTCTTCAAGTAGTTCAATGAAAAACAGCTTAATGGATGTACAAAAGGTCCAAAAAGTAAGGAAAAAAATACCATAATTAGAAATATCTATAATGATTACTGAGTATATATACAAACTTCTAATTGAATCGAAAGGCTATTTGGTCTTTGTAAATACGTCTTTAGTACTGCTATAAGCCCATAAAAACATCCATATATTAAGATTTCTTCGGTGCTTGAATAATTACCAGTCTCGTATAGAGGAGATCCAGACACCTTATGTAATCCTCCGTTTCAAAATACATATTCAAATTAGTTGTCCACTTCAACTCTAGTTCATATATCTCTGATTTATATTTTCAAGATCAACTATATAACACATATTATACTCAATTAATGCATTTAATACAACTTTTTTAATTAACATTCACATTTTGTGTGATTTTTTGAAAGTGGACATATATTTTAAAACGGAGGGAGTATTATATTTGAACAATATGCTTACATTTAAAACCTGAATTTAAAAAAAAAATCAAAATTTATTAGAAATTATCACAATTAAATTCTGTTATGAAAATAGGCTGATTTTTTAAAAATGATCTATAAATTATTGATAAATCATTAAAAAATATTTGACCGATATGATAAATTATTGACAAATCAATTTTGTCAAAAATCGCCCCATAAATTCAAATCAATTACTCAATAGATTTGTTCAATTACCAAATCTGAAACTTAAGGTACAAAGGAGGGACTAGGTCACTGGAAGCAAAAATTAACACGAAACCACTACTTAACCAGTGTCAAATTTAAATTTTTGAACACTGAAAAGTATCAACGTATTTTTAACATAATTTTGAGAAGAATTTTATTTTATTTTAATTTATGCCTACCCTGGCCCTCGTCCTACCTACGTATGAAAAAGCCGGATAGATGTATGTATGGGCCCGTTTGTCAAATCTTATTTGTCAGAAATAAGTTACTTGTTTCTGAAAAAAGTATATCTTTTTTCTGAAATAAATTACTTATTTTCTGTAAGTTTTTGCATATAAGAAATATTTAATCATTCTTAAATACTTAATTCTAAAAATTAATATATAAATGTGAAAATTTTCCGAAATAAGTTGATAAGTTCATATGAACTTATCAGCCAAACAGATCTTATATATGAAGTTAATTAGTCATTAAGTAAATCTTTTTTAAAAGGTTTAAAAACTCTTAGTTTGTGTATACGACTTTCAAAAATAAAACAGACATTTTACTAACGTTTGTTTGGTCATTTGCTTGAGTAATAGGCACGTCTATTTATTTTAAAGGAATAGTTAAGCGATTTGACATTGTTATAAGCCGATAATGTCATAT
>PHNY01167523.1:4464-17273 GCA_003724115.2 Anethum foeniculum | reverse complement strand
GAGTGATTAAATATAAAAATATAAAATTCAATGCTTTTAAAATTATAAAATATGATTGACAAAAAAATTAGAAAAATTTGAATTTCTCAATAGTAGAAGTTATTGTTAATAAATTTAGTATCATTAATAAGATTTGGAGATATTATATTACACATTCTGCGAAGAATATTTTTAAAAAAGAAATAAATTTAATATAAAAAAACTTATAAATAGTATTATTAAAGCATTCTGGGCATTATCCGGATACAAAGTTAGTACAATTTAATACATGATTAAGTATATGAAAAATGTCAGGTACCTCAAAAACTTTCTCCAAAAAATTCTCAATACGCTGATTTTTAAGTATATTGTAAATTTCTTAATAATAACAAGTTGTCATGTGCCCTGCCAACTCAGTTGTGGAAATTTTTGATAAAACAGTGCCGCTTTCTTAGGAGTCTTCTAAATTTCCTCGGTTAACGGTTATATTTCAAAATTAATTTAATTGATGTAAACATTTTCAAAATATTTATTGATTTTAAATACAATTAATATATTTAATATTATAATATCAAAATATATTCGTAATTAATCTCCGATTTCTGTAAATCTACCGTTTAGTTTCGGTTAATATATTTTCTGATCGCGGTAGTAGCATTTTCAATTAATTAATCCATTTGCTTCAAGTACAATGGCCCAAAAATAGCCCAATAACAAGTCTTTATCGTTGCATTTTTTATTGGTCTCGTCAAAGGGTAGAATCAACTTCTTTCAAACCAGAAAACAGCCAAGCCCATTCCATTACTTCAACAGCACATGACATCATCTCATCTTAATTTTTATTTCCTGGCCAAGTTCAATCATTTTATATATTCAGAAATTTTTCAATGATTTTTACATACAAAAATATTAAGAAAAAACTTCTATCCTCCAATTTCTTTTTCCTCCAAGTAGAAATCCATTAAAACAAGCCATTGTATCTCCTTGTCAAGTCAATGGGAATCACATTTCAAGTATTAAGTCACAACCCATATGCAAAAAGCCCAAATTTTATATTAAAAATTAAGGGAGACAATATTCCATTATAAGTCATAGCCCATAAACAAAAAGCCCAAAGTTCATATTACCACCCCCCCTAACACTTGAGCGCGCGCCATATAAACATACAAATTCTACATCTTCCCATTCACTTTGAGCCATTACACAAACCAAACCAAACAAACAAAACATGTCCACCACCACCGACCACCAAGAAACCACCGTGTCTCCGACAATCGTCGTAGAACAATGCAGTAGTTGTAAATCAATCAAAAGAAGACCTCACCAAGACAATGATCTTGATGATCAAGAAAATGATCAACACTTGTCAAAGAAACCCAATCTCTCTCAGCTGGCTACCCAATTCACCAACATTCATATCTCAGACACTCTTCTCCGCACATTCTCCGCACCCATTTCTCCCCCCGTGCAGCCCTCTTTCTTGAACCCTTTTACACCCGAAAACGATAGCAAGACAGCACAAGGCCTTATGCAGAGGTGTGTTTCTGATCCCACCCCGGTTCTTGGTTTTCCTGTGAGTTCTCCTGAGAGTAAAATTGGGAATTCTCCGGCAGAGGAGACTCCCAAGACCAAGACTGCTTCTCTGCCTCCTCGTCGAATAAATCCCATGCTTCGACACAGGAGGAGGATTGAGGCTGAGAGGATCAGGAGGAGGAAGAGTGGGGATGCAAGTAGTGAAGAGAAGGTGAAGAAAATGAAGGCGATTATGGGGGTCACAAGTCAGTGGCTTGGTCGAATTGCTCGAGAAGATGAACCACAACAACAAGAACAAGAAAAGTGTCAAGATACTCATGTTGCTGAAACTCCTAAGGTTCTTATCTATCTTTCTCTTTTAATCTATTTCTTGCACACACACACACACTAATCTTGTGTATGTTAATTTCATTAGATCATGGTGCTTGTTCTGTAAGTAGGTCTTGCCTAGCTTCTTTAAATATTAGGTTCAAGATTTTCTTGTGTGTGATTGATTGTTACTCCAAGTTCTAAAATATAAGATACAAGCATGTTTCATCCATGTGTGACACTTGAAATTAAAATTTGGATCCTCTCGCATTGCACAGCCTTGTTAAATTACATATTCGGATTCTTTAAAAGGTGGGTTTTTTCCTGGTGCATTGTGATTTTTAGTCTCTTTAAAGGATCAGAGTATGTTTTTTCGATTATTAGAATATCTTGTATGTTTGTGTGCAAGAAATTAATTCAAATATGTGTGTGACTGTGGTCGAGTGTCCAATATCTGTTATGAATGTGTACGTTCCTTGATTGATTCACTGGTAATATGCAGTTACGGCTGTTGTGTGGTATTTGATCAGAATGCTTATGAAATATCCATTTTAGTCTTATAATTAGCAAATACTGGTTGTAGATTTTTAAATGGAGTTTAAATGTAGTATTTAACTTGTAATATGTGGGAGGTTAATTTTTGTTTGATGTGATGACAGGAAGTGGAGAATGTTGTGGAAAAGTGTGATCCAGAAACAGAAGAGGAAGCAGTGAGTGTGGAAAAGACAGGGGAATGCTTGGTGATTCAATTCAAGTGCAATTGCAGCAAAACCTATCAGATTCTTCTTTATGGGGATGCCTGTTACTACAAGTTAATGTGATTCATTTAGTCCAACCAGTTGCCAAAAAACACTACTTTTTTACTTTGAGTTAGTGCTACTAGATATATTAAAATCAAAAGAGAAATGCAGGCAGCGGTAAATTGTTTTGTACATTCATGATTTCATGCTTTCTTGTGAGAATTAGTACAGTTCAGAATATAAAGAGTTAGAAGAAATATCCTTTTGCTGTTGCAGCATGTATCGGGAGTTCGATCAGCGTATAAGATTTTTTATGTAGCAGCCTTGTAAATGTACTAGCATACGGACCTCTAGACCTATTTCATATATAGTAGTTTCTGTATAGGTTTTAATAAATTTGTTGCACAACAAGATTTGCTCAATAATTGAGATGTGTCTTGCCATTTTCTGCCCCTGAATTAAACAGGACTAGGTTTGTTAGGATGATGCAGTTTCATCTTAGGGCTCAACATTACAACCACTTGGAATATAACTTGTTGCTCTATTCAATCTTAGTGATACACAATTGTCTAATTTGGAAAATTCTACTTCTGCAGGGTTCATAAGAATAGCTCCAAATCGGCTTCTTAATACGAGCTTTTTCTACCCACTGCATTTTCTTCAGTCTTATTGATATTTCATTCAACAGCTTATAAGTTCTCCTGTCCCTCGCTCCAAATATACATATACAGATCTCAGAACATGATTTCTGAACAAGTTTTGCAAAGATGTGTATGCAAAAAGTCATGGCAATTTATGGAAAGTTCTCTGTTTTAATTTTTTCAAAACAAAACCTCAAAGGTTGTACAAATATATTTACCAACAGGATTCAGTTAAAAAAAAACCTTTTTAAAAAAATAAAACATACTCGATCTTTTTTCAATTTGACTGTGGACATTTACAGCCTGTGTGAGCATACAAAAATTCTCCAGACAACCGGTAGATTGAATCTTTTAGAAGCCTTTGGTAATGACAATCCCAACAGAAAGAAAACACATCTCCTGGAGACACCTGGTTCTGCACTCCTGTTTCTAATGCTAAATGTTGAACTCAGGCTGCCAAGTAAAAACAACATTGACAAAAGAAAAAGTTTGAAATACAAGAGAAGGTGTCTGTAAATCAGGGACCGAGTTATACACCCTTTTCTTTACCTTCGTCCTGCTTCAGTGCAGCGGCTAAAGTAGGAAATATAGCATAAGGTTTCAAAATCGCATAACATTTAACAAATGCCTGCACCCTCAAGTTTGCCAGTTGCACCACTTCTTCCACCACTCATCATTTCAGCCATTCTCATTTTAAAAGTGTTAGAAAGGCGAATATGAGAAAGGCAATAAATTATGTAGTATAATATAACAGATACAGAGGGGTAATGCAAAACTTTTAACTCGAATAGATATATTGGAAAAACAAATTTAATTTCTCTAACCGACGTAAATTTCCAAGGTAATCGAAAGTTTTGATCAATCTGAGATATGACTGACTCTATTACAGACCGATTTGACATGCAACACATCATTCATCTATAATTTACTCTATTTATAAAGATATTAGAAGATTGTCTAATCAAATTTATAACTTAATTAGTGTAAAGATATTGTGAAAACTCAATCAAATCAACAGGAAATCATATTTCAATTTACCATTTATACGACCGCAAAGGCTATAAAAGCTAGGCATGATAACCTGCTAACATACCCAAACATTTATTGTATAGGTTACATGGCGATTTCAAGAGCTCTCGTGCCCTATGTGCTTCTGATTTCTGTTCTTCTTCTTTCACGTTCGGCTCTTTATGATTGTATGTTTAAATTTTAATCTTTTTATTCTCATTTGTAATCATGAGTGCATATTGATATTCTTACTTATTTCAATTTGCGTTTTGTATATAGGTAAACGTGATATTATTGAGACAGAGATTAATGAAGGTGCTTCTATGATCACAAGAGCCGATCCACGAATTTTAAAAACAGTAGTGGTTCATAGTTGTAGACTGGTTATATATGAAGGTAGGGATAGGTTTTGCTGCTGTGATGACCAATGTTGGGATACTGCTGCAGAATGTCAGAAAAAATGTCCTTGTTAGCTATCAGGCTGGCTGTGCCCAGGGTCAAGTGTCAACTAATAGACCTCTTTTTCTACATAAAGCTTTATATTAATGATATGTCACTAAATTTTCAATTACATCGACGCTTTTTATCTCCAGTCTCCATTACTGCCAACTGATCATTATTTTTTCATTTTCTTAAGGATTTCTGTATTCATCTTCTTCTTTTTTAATCGATTTTTCTATTATGTGTTAATGGCCACAATAAGCACATTAACTTATAAGTTTAAATCATTTTCATCGATTGCTTTTTTTATAATTAAGATGGACCTCTGCATTCACATAAATTACACCAATCAAATTGACCCAAACGTTTATTGTCTGCTCACAGCACACAATAGAAAAACTCTTTCTAATCCATATCAAAAGGACATAGAAAATATCAGTATTTATAATAATTCCAAGACATATCTAAAGCAGTGAAAGGATCATTCATAATTTATCGAATATGAAAATTCTTTTCAAAAATATATATTTTACTATAATAAATGTAAGATATTATTAATGGTTACAAACCTACAAATTATTTTTTATATAATAAGAAGAGTATAATAAAATACTAGATTATGTATTTTGATTGGTTTGACCTGCTTAAAATGAAAAAATAAATTTATTTCTAAAATATAAATACCAATTTAAAAATATTTAAAAGTAATTAAATGTCGTTTGTTGTACCGAATATAGTATACTTATTTTTCATTTTTTCTGTAAATTGTAAACAAAATCTTGTGAAAAAAAAATAATATTAAAAAAATGATAGATAAAACGAAATCATCTCATCGCTTTTTCTGATAACTGGAAAATAATATTAAATGACCATTAAATGATTATATAGATAACAAAGCCTGTTTAATACTTCCTCCATCCCAAAATACTAGTCTCTTTTGGAGAAATTTTTAGGGGCTTTTTCATAAATATACCAAAAGAACAAAAGTTTTGCAAAATTAATTACACAATTTGGAAATAATTGCAACTATACGTTACATTGCATTTAAATTGCAAAAATACGGCAGGGGAAAAAAAGAAAAAAAAATAGAAAAAAGCAACCATCTTCAGTCATTTAGTCTGTTGCAAAATCGAGTTTCCCTTTCATGAACACTCTACAACTTTCGTTCTTTCTCATCAATGAACATCATCGATTTCTTTCGATTACTCACAGGTTCATCGAAGACAAGTACAAAAAATTATTGAGAATTGATTCGTACTTCATCATCGAAACGGAAACTCAAACTACTTCAAATTTTATTCAAATCACCGAAAAGGTAGTTTATAATCTCTTCATTTTTATTAAAATTGTAGATCTGATTCTTTTGTATTATGAAAGCTTCATTACGATGTTATGATTGAGTTTCAGCAATTTTTTGTTTTAGTTGTATAAGAGGTTGCTGAGTTTAATATGATTGAGGTTGCTGAATTAGACTCTGTTTTCAAAAGACTAAACTATGTGCATTTCATTTTACACTTATTTGGTTGCAATTAATGTGTTGAAACATGTTGTGATATGTCAAATTTTTGCATTAGTTATGATGGCAGAAGTGTATGCTCTGTGCACTTTCATTTTAGGCTTATCTTGTTGCGATAAATGTGTTAAAGCATGTTGTAATTAAGTTTTTAAGTTGCATATTTTGAAAAGTTATGTCAAATTGGTGGATTGTTTATGATAGATCAAGTATAAAATGTGTATCCTTTCGTTTTAGACTTATCTGGTTGTGATTGATGTGACAAAGCATGTTGTAATTAAGTTTTTAAGTTGCATAAAATCAAAAAGTTATATCAGATTGGTGGATTAGTTATGATTGCTCAATCATAAGCTGTGTATCCTTTCATTTTAGACTTATCTAGTTAAAATTTATGTGACAAAGCATGTTGTAATTAAGTTTTTAAGTTGTATAAAATCAAAAAATTATGTCAAATTAGTGGATTAGTTATGGTTGCTCAAGCATTAGCTGTGTATCCTTTCGTTTTGGACTTAACTGGTTGTGATTGATGTGACAAATCATGTTGTAATAAAGCTTTTAAGTTGCATAAAATCAAAAAGTTATGTTAAATTGATGGATTAGTTATGATTGCTCAAGGGTAAGCTGTGTATCCTTTCGTTTTAGTCTTAACTGGTTGCGATTGATGTGTCAAAGCATGTTGTTATTTAGTTTTTAGATTGAATAAATTTTAAAAGTTATGTCAAATTGGTGGTTTAGTTATGAGTGCTAAAGTATAAGCTATGTACGTTTTCATTTTACGCTTTACTGGCTGTAATTGATGTGTCAAGGATTGTTCTGATTTGGTTGTTAGGTTGTTTAAATTGGAAAACTTCTACTAAATTTTACGATTAGTTTATGCTTGCAAGTGTCAATTATTTGCGCTTTCCTTTCAATTTTTCCCAGTTGCATTTCATTTCTAAAAGTATGTGTTATATTAGGTTCAAAGGTTGCGTTATTTATAAAGCCTAAGCAATTTAACCTTGGATTTTAAGATTTTGTGGTTGCAAAGAAATGTATTTAGTTACTAATCAGTAAATGTGCTCTATTTTTCTTTTTACTGGTTTATGCTTGCACTTGATTTATGCCCATATATCTTCAAGAATATGTAATCTAACTTGTATTTTGGTTGTATATTCGTCATTCTACGAATGGACAATATTCCGATTATTGTTCAACATGGTGACCAATGAGATGAAAATACAACTTACAAAGGTTTTAAAGTTTTCGGTTTGCTTCTTCAAACAGATTGTGACTATGCTAACTTGGTTGGGATGATATGTAATCAACTGATATTGCAACCACAATCAACTTCAATATTAATTCAATATCAAGTAAAAGATGGATATCCTCCTTTCACAATTATTGAATATCATCAGTTGCTATTTTATATGGAGCTCAAGAAAAGGGAAACTGATTTCAGCATATACCCTTTGTGTATATCCTATTGGCAATAAGGACACTTGGCAAGTACCAGAAGAAATTAAACTAGTGCTGGTCTATCCTCCAGAAGGAAGAATTAGAGTTGGTTGACCAAAGAAGATAAGATGTAAAGCTCACTGGGAGAGAAATGCAAAACACAAGTTCAATGTGAAAATGCAACCAAATGGGACATAAGAGAAGGACTTGTAGGAACCCGATGAACAACAACTAGTTCATTTAGTAAATTTTATTTTAAAGGTTGGATTAAAACATTTTTTTATATGTACTAAGTATACCATAAATGTGTAACAATTTGATTTAAAGACTTATAATCGATATTCATATTACCTTGTGATATATGTTGATATTAAACACCTTATGTAACCTTATATACATTATTAAACCATAAGTTCAACCACAAAAGCAACATAATTCTTCTGATATTACATAAAACCCTTTATGCAACTACTTATGCAACTTATTGCACACAAAATGCAACTACCACGTAATCTGGAAAAATTCTATGATATTTTTAATGCTTTATTAGATTAAGTATTTAGTACCTTGTGACATTCTATAGAGGAGGCCCCACAGGGGCTTACATTTTTGAATAGTTTTTGTGTTTATGTTTAGTAGGTTTATAAGTACCTTTGTCTTATATATGTATATTTATACGGTTGCATATGGCTATATGAGGTTGCACTTATGTTGCATATAAGGTTGCAACTGTTTAACTTCCATAATAATGTTAAAATAGAGTAAGTTGTATATAAGGTTGCATATAAAGTTTATTATAGTTACATACTTGTTTATTATAGTTGATTTTAGGTTGCTCACATGGTTGAATATAGTTGCATTAAACTAAAATTAATTTAAAACAAATAGTCACATATTTTCTCAAATATAAAATAGAATAAAACTTTTAAAATTATACTCTAAATCAAGCTCAAATACAAGTAGTATATGAAAAATCCAGTACTCATAAACAACTAATTATTCTTCATTGGGTTTATACAAGTCCTCCTATTATGTCCCATTTGCTTGCACTTCCCACATTTTATTGGTTTCAGCGTCTTGCATTTCTCTCCCAATGAGCTTTACATTTTCTTTTCATTGGTCTACCAACTCGAATTCTTCCTTCTAAAGAATATACTTCCAAAATGTCTTGGTTTCCATCAGATACACGATTTCTTTATAAGCCGCGACCATTATTTTTTTCTTGTGATAAGACGAACTGTATTTGTAAGTATCGAGGTTAGATTTTTGAAATGAAGCAATAGCGTGGCCACATGAAATTTGATCCATTTGAAATCTGCATTGAAAATATGATAAAAATAATACATTAATGTAGCAACATGAGACGTAGATAGTTGCATAATTGAAAGGAGTTGCAGAAATCTTTTGCACATGCAACTTCTTGCACTGAGATCAACTACATTCTTTCTTTCATCATTAACGACTTCAAACAATATATGATAGATAACAAAATAAACCTGCAGAACTCTATTACAAGCAGGAATCAACTCAAAAAAAGATGAAAGCAACCTGTTGTACTCCATTTCAATAATGATGCTCCGGGATTTAAAGAAATTTCCAAAACTTCCGTCACATTTTGTAGACAGTAGAAAACACTCTGGACAACTCGATTTTCTACCGAAATCAACTGCAAACACCTACAGCAACCATTACTAAAGAATCCAAACAAACTATTTTTAAAAGTTTAGAAAATATTTTTTCGATCTGTAACTCTTGCAACCACAAATGCAATGCGATGCAATTCTATTTCAAATATGATCTACAACTATTTAAGTATTGAATAAAATTTCATAGGCAACCCAATCAAACGTTTCTCAATCTCCCAGGTACAATTACAAGAATGTCTACAGAAGTTGTAACCATGGTTGCAAAGGTTGCAACTGATAGATACAGACACCGATAGAAATAACTGTTTGTTATGAGTGCCCCTGCGGGGCCTGTATTGAAATGGAAAGAGATGTTCGTAGAGATTACAAGACTGAAGGAAAAAAGAAAGAGGGCAGAGAAACCGTGGTTTTGCAAAAAGAGATAGTAAAGGCGTTTCTCTAGCAATATTTTGCATTTTTGCTTCTTCACCGGAGATGAAACCTTTTTTTCCCTTCACCTTATTCCGGTTATCTATACTAAACTATAATAAGTGGAATAGGGTATAATTTGGTTCAACCTCTACTTTGGTTATCTCCTCTCACAACCGTCGGATCTTCTTAATCAGATGATCAGAACTGTTAGATCAAAATATCAAAATAATGCACTAAGCAAGCTCTCAGGTTCGAATCCTTCCAACAACAAACATTTATATTATTATTTATAAAAATACAAATAAGTTCACAGGATGCTCCCAGGTTCGAATCCCTCAAATATCAAACATTTATATTATTATTTATAAAAATACAAATAACTTCTATGTTTGAATCACAAAAACAACAATCATTTGTATTATTATTTATAAAGTTACAACTAAAGTGAATAGTTTGAATCTCTCAAATATATACTATTTTATATACTATTTGATCTTACCCGAATCACATCCGATCCGATTCGAACGGCCTCCAATTATATCATAATCGGAAAGTGAATCTGATCCAAAATTGATCCGATCCGAAACCGATCCGATTATCCGAATTGTCAGATCTCTATCAAGTATTCAAAAGATTATTATTAAGTGCAGGGCCCCCTGCTTTCAGATTAACCATTGGTTGCATAAGAAGAAGGGGAAGATAGGACATACAGCTCTAAAGATTGACATGAGTAAAGCCTATGATAGGGTGGAATTTGAGTTTGTTTTGGGAGTTCTTCGTAGAATGGGGTTTGGGGAGAAGTGGTGTACTTGGATCAATTTGTGTATGTCGACAGTCACTTACAGATTGGTGATTTTTGGTAATGAGATTGGTCCTATTATTCCTAGTCGGGGGTTACGTCAAGGCGACCTTATATAGCCATATCTTTTTTTGATGTGTGCGGAGGGGCTATCAGCCTTAATTCATAGATAACAAGCTATGGGAGCTATTCATGGTTGTAAGATTGCAAATGGTGCTCCAGTAATCACGCATTTGTTTTTTGCTAACGATTGTTATCTGTTTTTTCGGGCTAATGTTAAGGAAGCGGAGTGTATTAAAGAGTGTCTTATTCTCTATGAAAGAGCTTCCAGTCAGCAAGTAAATTTTCAGAAATCTTCAATCTCTTTTAGTTGTAACATGTTGGAGTCTAACACATTGGTTGTGAGTCACGTTCTTCAAGTTCTTGTTCGCTCGGACGCTATGTATTAGGCCTTCCCAAGACGGTTTCAAGTAACAGATGGGAGATGTTCAGGTATGTTAAGGAAAAAATCTGGAATAGGTTTCAGAGTTGGAAGGGCCTTACAGTGTCCAGGGGGAAAGGAAGTCCTTATCAAATCTGTGATCCAATCTATACCCTCGTATGTTGCTGGCATGTTTCTTCTTCCAATGAAGCTGTGTGAGGATATAGAACTTCTAATGAATAAGTTCTGGTGGCTTTCGGATGTGGATAAAAGCAAGGGGATTAGATGGATGTCCTGGAAGAACATGTGCTACCCCAAGAAATTTGGTGGAATGGGTTTTAAACGTATTCGGGAATTTAACTTGGCGATGCTAGGTAAACAGGCTTGACGGATTTTAACTGAGCCTAACTCCTTCATTACTCGTCTTCTAAAGGCTCGTTATTTTCCTAAATGTAATTTTGATGAGGCCAAATTGGGAAATAGCCCGAGTTACGTTTAGCGCAGTATCTTGTCATTGCAGCATCTAGTTTGTAATGGGAGTGTTCGAAGAATTGGAAGGGGGGAGTCAATTAGTATCTGGATGGATGCGTGGTTGCTATCTGTAGGTTATACGAAGATTATAACTCCTGTTTGAAGTGGTTTGGAGGATGCTAAAGTTAGTAGTCTTATGGTTACTGATAGAAGGGAGTAGGACTTGGATATTTTGCGGGATTTATTTGTCGAGGATGATGTTCAGCAAATTTTAAAAATTCCTTTATGCAGTAGTAGAACAGATGATTTGTGGCTGTGGGTAGAGGGGGAGAAAGGGGGTGTATTCGGTCAAGAGTGTGTATCGTAGCTTGTGTCAAGATTATAGTTGTGTGCCTAGTTTGGGAGGGGGAGAGTTCAACTGGCTCAGTCTATGGTCATTATCTGTGCCTCCGAAAGTGAAGAACTTAATTTGGAGAGCTTTACAGAAGTGTCTCCCAACATTAGAAAATCTCAGAAATAAGTTTGTGGAGGTCTATCCATTATGTCCGGTTTGCCAAGAAGAAGTGGAGAGCACTGAGCATATTATATTGAAGTGTTCGTTTGCTCAGAGTTGCTGGAAGCTCGCTAAGGTGAATTGTTTTTCAAACTTAAACTCTCTTTTTGAGGTTATGTTGATGGAGGTTTTTAAATCGAAATCATCTAAGGAGCTGGAGTTGTTTTGTTCTATTGCATGGCAGATATGGGCGCATAAAAATAGTGTGGTGCGGAATAAGAGATTCCAACCTCCTTCGGTTGTGGTTAACAGTGCCGGGTCGTTCCTTTTCCAATGGCAGAGAGCCCAGGTTAAGCAGTCTTCATCTGTTACCAGTAATGATAGGGAAGGTGTGCTGATCTGGAAAAAACCGGTGGCAGGATGACTTACTTGCAATGTGGATGCAGCGGTTTTTGCAGGGGACAGAAAGAGCTCGTTTGGGTGTGTTCTGCGGAATGAACAGGGGAAGTTCGTAGCTGGGTATAGTGGCTCGTGGCAAGGGGTAACTAATCCGAAGTATGCTGAAGCTTTAGCTTTCAAGGAGGCTTTATCGTGGCTAAAGAAATTTCGGGGTAAATTATGTGCATATTGAACTTGATTCTTTGGCGGTCTTACAGGCCTTTGATAGCAAGAAGATAGACTTATCTTACTTGGGGTCTATTATTAAGGATTGTCGTTCTATTGTAAAAGATTTAGGGTCCTATTCGGTTTATTTTATTAGACGTTCAGCGAACTCAGTAGCTCATGTTTTAGCAAGATAGGCTGGTTCTTTGTCGGATGGTAAGGAATGGTGTGATGTACCTTCCTTTCTTATTGATGTTTTATTGGCTAATCCTATATTATAATACCCGAGTCTACCCAAGTATAGTTAGAGCCCAGTTAACCAATCAGAAAACTATGAATTATTTTAGGACCAATCAGAAATCACTTA
>PHNY01167489.1:29153-47415 GCA_003724115.2 Anethum foeniculum | reverse complement strand
GGTTCCGGAAGGTTCCCTACTAGGCCGAGAAGCCTGAAGCCCGTTTAGGTTTCTTGGGCCCCAAGAACTACGTGAGGCTTGATTCCCTATAAATAGGGATACGTAGGCACATTGTAAGGGGAAAGAAGTTGAAAGTGCAAAGGAGCCACCACTTACCCTAAGCAATCTCAGCCACCAATTACATACAACTACCATAATCCGTTCAATTTTTCGGCGAAGAACCACCATCGTAGATCTTGATTCCGGCGACGTACCTCAAATTTTGTTGTTACCAAATTCCTCCGTCAACAAAATCCATCAAGAAACGTTTCCAACATAAGAAAATAGACGTAATTATATCTAATTTAAAATTTAAAAATTGTTTATGATAAATAAAAATAAAAAATATAGTGATATTCTCAAAAAATTAGAAGTCCATGTATTTACTAATTTTTATTTGTGACAAAATTAAGTTAAAACCAACCAATCAAACATATACCGTATACACCGCACAAAACAGTGTCGGAAGGTATGATGTTGTTTTTACAAGACCAAACTTGTGTGTGCAAGTGTGTAAGTACAGTAATACAAATGAAATGTAATATAGTAATACACAATACTGAGTGTTGTAAGTCAATTTTATTCTCCATATTGCATTCTTTTGATGCTTCGAACTTAAATTTCTTTTAAGATCTTTTTTAAAATTTGATGTTTCAGCAAAGAAAAATATAACCTTATTCATCAAACATAAATAGACTAATCCACCACTTTAATCCGACGACGCCAAGATCTTCTGTCTGAAATTATATCATCCCTAAAGTTTAAGGCTCGCAAATTCAGTGTGAGCAATTCAGCCCAAGTCTGTCTTAGCCGCCCTTTCCTTCTCAGACATGATATAACTATATCCTCCACTCTTCATACCGGGGCGGATACCCATCTTCTCTGGACATGGCCAAACCAGCGCAATCAACCCTCTATCACTTTTTCTAAAATAGACCCAACTCGTAATTGATTCTGAAAAATCTAATTGACAATTTATCCAATATTGTATGTTCACAAATACACTTTAACATCCGTATTTCTGGTACCTTTAATATGTACTCTTAGACCTTTTTCGATTCTGGTCTTACCGCCCCCTATAGTTAACTGTTACTCCCTCTGTCTTTCTGATTTGTATACATGTTTTTTTAAATGTTCGGCGCGCATTTTAAGATGCATATAAAGTATGCTTCCGTAATTTATTTTTAAAATTTTCTTTTTCTGAATTAAACTTCAAATATTAAATTTTTATTTTGAAAAAAAAAAATTTTAAAATAATTTACGGAGCTATGTTATAAATGATCGTTAAAATGCGTGCCAAACCCCATCCCCACTGTATACTACTTAGGGGACATAGGGAGTATTACTTAATTAAATTAGTATCGGGTGACAAAAAATTGTATTTCAATATGAGTAGTGCTAGGTACCTCAAATTAGTTCCCAAAATTTTTCCCGAGTGATGTGTCATGACACTTGATGTATTTTTATTCATGTGCGCATATGTATACACGCGGGATCACATATTATTATTAAAAAATTACCGATTATACACATTACATGTAAGTATTTTGGGAACGGTTTTGGGAGCCAATTTAGGGTACATAGCTTTTCCCGCGAGACCATGATTACCGTTTGGCTAAATAACTTATTACTTATAAGTAACTTATTTTTTTTTTAATTTCGTATTTTTAATTTTTTTTTCAAATATAAATATTTATTATAAGAATTAAAAATCAAATCTTATTTTACTTATAAAAATTAAGTTACTTATTTTCAGAAAAAGTATACGTACTTTTTCTGAAAATAAGTTACATGTAAAATTTGCCAAACGGGGCAAAAACCGGGTCAGAAAAAGCCCGATTGTGTTAGATCCAGCCCAAGCCGGGTAGTTTCACCCCTCTCTCTATATAACCTAAGATTTCAAAAACATAATACACCTATACCAATATAGCTAGTAGAATCAAGGGTTAGTTCTTAATTCCTCTTCTCTAATTGTGTTATATGCTTCACTCAACTCTATATGTATGCATAGTATCATATTTTTGGTTGTAATGTATGAAATTGTCGTCAACAATGTTATTTTAAATAGAATTGGATAATTATGTGTTTGCGGTTAATATTATTGTTTGTGACATTTTGATTCTGTTGTGTGTAGATAAAGACCTATATCATTTTAGTTTCCGTTGTCTTCGTATATACAAACAATTGTATTATGCTTGTGAAAGGATATATAAATGCTTGTTCAGTTTTGTTATCCAAGGATTGAATTTAGGCATTTGTGGTTTTTATAGATTACTTTGATGTCGAAATGACATTTTTAGGTTGAAGTTGCTAGAATTTAGATGGAGACGGTTAAATTGTACTCTTGGAAACTGACTTATGTTGGCCTTTACAGTTTATTGGTGTGAAAATTCTGTTTGTTTGCTTGATATCGTTGGTTTATTAGTAGAGATATTTAGTCTGCAATGAAGTTCATTTTTCTTTAATTGGGATGCAGTGGAAAATGTGGTACATCTGTATGGTGAATAAAAATAAAAGAGCGAAATGTCCTTTAGTTATGAAATTGGCTTGTGTCGTGCGAGATGTACGACTTGAATGAGATCAATTTTCTATATATTCTTGAAATATATTCTAGTAGCTTTACATGTTTAGACACAATCGGGGCTACTCCTGTGAAGTATTGCCTGGTTCTATCAGTGTATTTGTTTTTGTGTAATTTTGTTTCCAAAACTGCAATTAACAGTAATATACTTGAGATGAAGGTCAGAAGGCTGATTTATGCTTGAGTGGTTTTGTTAATTAGTTTTAACTGATTTCATGTTTTTAAAACTTTTCATGCTAAATTTTGATTAATTTGGTGCCTTCTTTGTTAATCTATTTATTGGTTTGTGGTAAACTGTACTAATTATTCACAATTATTCTATCTCTGTGCAAGTTGATCGGCACCATTTGTGGAGGGTCACCTATTATATATATATAATGGATTACACATATAATTTTGTTTAACGAGTATGATTTTATATACAGGGAGCACCAGTTATGATGACACAATCGAAAGATCCTTTTGAGGTTGCCTTTGAGGAACAGGATGAATCACCGCCTGAGTCACCAGCCAACTCCTTGCCTGAGTATCATGTTCGTGATACCCAAAAGCAATCTGTAGCTAATCACCAGCTCACTTCCGTTAATGTTCAGGATGATGATAATTATGATGAAGACGATGATAATGAAATTGATAATGATGATGGTGACACAGTAATCGATCGTCCTCCAGAGTCGACTATGGTGGCATCATCATCAATGCAAGTTTCAGCGGGTACCACTGCTGCTGCGGTTCGTGGAAAGAACAAGGACGATGATGAGGAGGAATTAGAAGAGGATAATATGGATGTCGAACTTGGAAAGCTTCAGTCAACTGGGGATCCAGATAAAATGGCCAAGATGCAGTAAGTTACCTACTTTGAGTTTTATTTCTCAATAATGACTTTACCTTACTACTCATAAATGTGAATGTGTGTCTATGCCATTGTCACGTTTGTAGTAAGCTTCGAACAATCTGCATAGTGTGGAGCTGTTTGCTTCTGTCCATAGGTATTTCATAAATTTTGGATAGGTAGAACCTTAGTTTGTTCCTCCTGTATAGTTATACAAATAAAGATTATGGGTTAATTACTGATTAATAATGTTTGATGTTATATGAGCTAAGCAACTTCGACGTTGAAAGTTGTAGAGAAGTGGTTCAGCCATGCCCCATAATAAAATTTCCAAAAGTAAAACCATGGAATAAATTTTAATAATGAGAATGGAGGATATGGAATTATACATGAAAGAAGACACGCCTTTGACAAAAAGTGTACATGAACACTGTCCAATCTCGACGAAGATTTTGATGTAAAATGGCACCGATGATACTTCACAAAGTTGATACCATAATCAAATTAATTTAGGAATATTAAATATTCAATGCCTAGAAATTTTTTGAACTCTGGTTGTTTATCTAGAAAAAGAAGGATTTTATATCTTGTCATTTTCCACCTTGTTTTCTTGTCTTTGTTATGGTGGATAACTCATTATACACTGGCTTCTCTCTCATCCACGGAAAAGCTGTAGAATGGTCTTCACACTTCCTTTTTCCATCTTAAACTTCAATATCTCGAGGTAGAGGTTCTTCGGTTGAATGAATCACATGGAAGGACCACAGTCAAGTCCAAACCCTTCCCAGACTTCGAATTCATCACATCCGATCCCTTTAAGGCACTTTTAAAAACATGGCTTGTTAAGT
Organism: Anethum foeniculum; assembly: GCA_003724115.2. Lineage (NCBI taxonomy): Eukaryota > Viridiplantae > Streptophyta > Magnoliopsida > Apiales > Apiaceae > Anethum > Anethum foeniculum. The sequence goes on along the minus strand of PHNY01167489.1, from coordinate 43,115 downwards.
GATTTGATGCTGCAATATCAATCTCATTACGTTTCAGATTATTATTGTTATAACAGAATGAGAATAATATTGCTGATAGATCCTTGGAAACCAATGGGGAGCCTTGGTAAATTCCATTCTGAATAGGAAGTCTGCTTCCGATACAGGGTTCAAGCTAGGGTTAACATTTATTTCCCTAGTCGAGGTTTCAGATAGTACAACAGATAGCCTGGTGTGCAATGATGTTAATTTCTGCGTCAAACTGGGATTTGATTTTTTCCAAGACGTGACAGAATGAGACCGAGAATTGGTTGCATCTGAGGAATTATACCACGGGTAGGGATTTGATATATGGGAAGTAACAACTGAATCTGGCTGGTTGTAGTTTGAATGGCCGTGACTTCTGTTAGAAACCTCATTACCACGATTTCTCTCTGTCCACGGTCCGTCCTTTCTGGAATGAGGTGGAAGATTTTTCTGAAGTTGTTTAGGCTTGCTAACCATAAATAACGTTTGCTGGGAAGTTGAAGGCAACTTCTCTGATTGGTGAAATTTAGGAATTCAATTTGCATCAATTCCACAGTTCCCTGTATAGGTTATATTCAGGTATGACAATAAGCAACTGAACATGAAGAGAAGATTACATCTAGATAATGTGGCTACAACTAAATATTGTAGACTCTTTCCTAATAGAGATTTGCTGTTTTTTTAAATTGATTAATAGCACATAAGTTAATGAGGCAGCTTTGTTGTTTGATAGAATTTCTTTCTCTTTTTTAGTAATGATCAATTAAGATATCCTATATAAGTCCATTTTTTACAATTTTGGCAAACAAGAAACTGGGCATATCTGATAAGTTTAAGGTTACATATAAGAATTGGTACAACCACAAAGACTATATATTTCTTTATAGAGAACTTGCGCAGATGTTCTAAGACTAGCTACATACATCTCTTTAGTTTTCTATTCCTGAAGGGATGGAGAATCAGACGCAACATTTGCAAGTAATAAACCAATAGAAACGGCCATACAGGACATAATCAAGTAAATTTAGGAATATTATGTATTCAATGCCTAGAAAAAGGCCCTGGTTGTTTACATGTAATTATCATTTATAAACTCATTAATTCATGTATTATTATCTTAAATAATAACTAGAAACAAAATATGCTAGATAAGATGAAAAGATAATACTCACCGATTAAAAGGTGGAGAAGGTAAATATGGCGAACTACGGTTTTATTTCTCTGTGACCTAAAATGAGGATCTCAAATTAGATGCTTATGATAATTGTCCTACCAGCTTTGCATTAGGTGATTTAAATCAATCATAACGAGAATAAGTCAATAACAGCTTAAATATATGATTTCTGATGTCATGATTATCGTAACTGCAGCTTGATGCTTGATTGAAATTGCATAATGATTTGACAACTAATAGTTTTACACTTGATTGGTTATTACTATGTCCTGCGTATCTTAATGTGTTTAGAATGTCTGTTCATCTACCTGTTAGCCTTTGATCAAGCTCTTGGTTTTTAGTCTATGTGCTTGGTTTCTATCTAAGTTTTTTTGTGGTATGAATAGATTAGTATTATTACATCATTACTTGATAAGATGCATGCTAGTTTATCTTAGTAATACTAATAAACATCGGTACAGAATTTGGAATCTTGATGTATAAAAATTTGTTACAATCTGCATGTGCTATGATGCAGCAATTAATGTCATCGACTATATGACAAACAGGAACTAGTGTTATTTTCATTGGAGACGTTGATGATTAGATGGTCTCTTTTTCCCTATATGTGTTGTGTCCCATGTTTGTCACTTATTACATGTGCAACTTGTGACTGAATGGCTGAAAAATCACATGTGTCCTTTGTCAGGTCTATTCTGTCACAGTTCACTGAGGAACAGATGAGTAGGTACGAGTCGTTCCGGAGATCTGGATTTCAGAAGGCTAATATGAAAAGGGTTTCTCTCTCCCCCTCCCTCTCCTGCTCCCTCATTTACACACACACACATATGGCACTAATGCTCCTGTGTAGATTGAGCACAGCATGTTCAAGCCTTTCTCGCAAATATAGATGATAAAAAATTAATAAGAATTTTGCTGATATTTTACCTGCACTGGGAGGTAGATCTGGCCAAATTATTTGGGGTCTTATTGCAGCTAGTGTCGGCTTGTTATATGTTTTTTGCTGTACGCTCCATTGCAATTTTTTCTAATGAAATGTACAAGTCTAACTTTTTCTGATTATAATGCAGTTGCTAGGTAGCATCACTGGGAGCCCAAAAATTTCGGTACCTATGACAATTGTGGTATCAGGGATAGCAAAAATATATGTTGGTGAGCTTGTTGAAACAGGTTAAACTCTCAACTTTGCATGATACTTCTCTAGCTCATTTTATTCCTTTCTAGTAGCTCCAGTACTAAGTCATTGTAATTTGACAGCCCGGGTAGTAATGACAGAGAGAAATGAAACTGGGCCGATAAGACCTTGTCATATTAGAGAAGCATATAGAAGACTGAAACTGGAAGGCAAGGTTCCGAAAAGATCAGTTCCAAGGCTCTTTCGCTAGCGTTGCAATCTTTTGCATTTGGTACTTTCTCTTTACATCAAGGAATGTACTTCAAGATGCTGTACAAAAGATTAAATTTCCTTTCAAAACTATAAAACTGATTCAGATTATGATATTCATCTCTTAATTTGAGTCGGGTTTAGAAAGGAGCACTGTTTGAACGTGTTTTACTTACTTTAGGATGGTGCTACAAGTTTCTTTTATATATTATTGTTATCGATATTTGTCATGCTCGTCTTTTTTCTTTTCTTTTCTTTTTGAAAGTAAGATGTTTGTAATTTAAAAATATATTTTCCTGTGAAATTAAATTAATTATATTATGGTTGTCTTGTTACACCCATAAATGTGATAGCGTTTGAAAAGTAACTAACATTTATCATTTAAAAAATACAAACATGCTCGCGTAATTCTTATGACAAATAATTCAGGTAATATACATATAGTTTTATTTTGAATTAATTTAGTTAATATAAATAAATTTATAACTATAATTATTGAAAAGTAGTGAACAAATTTAATATATTTAAACTGTGTGAAATTGTTAACCTCGAGATAGCATCACTACATACTCGAGAAATACCATTCACATGGCGAGGACATGCAGATATGTTGACCCTTCAGCCTGCGCAATGCTAATATATCACCAGGTCTTTATCATTTGGATGCAAAGGAAAAGCAAGTCATGTACACGATAAGCTAATTGAGATTATATTTTCCTGGTATTCACTAAAAAATGTTACAGAGAGATTGAGAGAAAAAGAACTAGCCAAACAATATGCAGGAGTATCTACCATTAGTACATGTCAATAGCAAAAATATTGAGCAGGTGTCACTGAGGCTTGGCCAAGTTGCTGGGCACTGATTCTAGTTACCTAAATACTGCAAGTGCTTGGGCCTTCCGAAGTTCCAGTATGAGCAGAATTTACTGATCTCAACCAATTAATTCCATTTGTGATACCAATTACCCCCTTCCGTCCTTGAGGCTCTATAATGGGGAATAAGAGAAGCAAAATTAGGCCAAATATTGTATCCAAGTATGTCGAGTAAGATGTAGGGTTTATATCTCATCACACACCAGTCGTTTGAAAGATCTGCTGTGACCGCTTCGCTTTGTCTTCTGTGACTCAGGCTTGGCACGATCCAGAGCCTGAGGAACAGAACATTGTTATCATTAAATGTTATTGTGAAGCTAGTTATTACACAAGTTTCCACAGAGTATAATTATGTACCTGAATTAACGACTCCACTCTACGTCTCATCCGTGTATGCATGAAACCTTCAGAACACTGTTTAAATTGGATTGAAATGATTAAGCCACATTGAACCAAATAACAAACTATTTAACTTGTATATTGCAGAACTAAATGAGTAACCTGTAATGAACTTAAAAATAAAATCATATCTCACTCTTTCCCCTGATTAGCCTCTAATCAGATGTTGTTAATGTGAATGTAGATCAAATTATAAAATTCAGCAGTTCGGATTATGTACTCTGCTTCTAGAAATTTAGTTGGTGAGTAAATTAAAAGTTCAGGACCCAATTAGATAGTTGATTTTAGCAGTAAACTGTACCAATGATTCGAGCATGCGCAGAAAGTGAATCTAGTCATCAGAAAAGTTGTCATTTTAAGAAGCACACATAGATAACATAATTATAGCAACAACGATAATCCAGAAAAACAATGCAAAATGATAGAGTTGAATTGATTACTTGGGAAGAAATGAATTTATGATCATATTTAAAAGTTTCGGAAGTTGGATCAAGGCAACATGACAAGGCACAATTTTTTCTTCAATATACAAAGCTGAATAGCATACTATGATTCAGCATAAGTAGAAATTTAGTTTTGATCGCAATCAATTAAAGCATAAGACGTTATTTATATCAAATTTTGTTTCTTAAATATGTTTCTACTTGACAAAAAATGAGCAGTGCACTCAAACCCTAGTGCCAAGTACTTCAGGTGAAACATGAATCTTTGTCCTTAAATCACTTCCATTATAAAGCATATCTTTTACTATTCCAACAATTAAGCATCTCAATATTAAATCAAGTTTAGGATGACTTTAAGAAAGATTATGATATTTGCGCATACATAAAATAAACTACTCTCTCTGTCCCATTTTTATTTGCCTCATTTCCTGATTTGTTTGTCCTAAATGTTGTCCACATTAAATTAATATGGTAAATTAAGTATTAGTTTTCTTAGTTTATATTAAAAATAATGCACATTTTTAGTAGTTATAACTTTATTTAATATATTTGAATAAAACATGGAAATTTCATCCGTGGACAAGAAAAGTGGGATGGAGGGATTACATGTTTAGGTAATTGTATAAAATTAACTCTAAAGACTAATAACTATTCTCAAGGATATTTTCATCTCCATCGTCCTTCCTCAGCTTCTTATGACATTTTTTACCTCAGTATCATATATCTGTTATATTTCAAGCTACTTTGGCTGTGAAGATGATAAACACAAGAAGGTTTGAGTTTTACTCAAAGGGTGCAGTCCAAAAATTCCAAAGATAGCTAAATACACAGTTATCTATAAAAATCAAAGACAAGATAAGTAAAAAAATAAGCCTTGATGAAGGTTGTAGGATACACATTTTTACCTTGACATGATAATTTACATATGCATGGAATGTTGATAAACTCCAAACAGTTCTGTCAAGCTTTTTGCCTTCTACATGTCGAGGAAGAATGACTGCAGCAATTAAACATGCAGATTACAGCAAATGAAAATCAAGAAAAAAAATTGTATCAACAAAGCCCATCAGTATTCCAGGTATTACCAAATGTGATAAATCCAGCATTTACAGACAATGATTCAGCAGGAGCATCCTTTAGTTCCGAGGGAGGAGAGGCAGACCACAAACAAGATGGTGCAGTGTTAAGTGCAGCAGCACGCCTTGCTTCCACAAATTCCTGGATGATAATTATTTATTTCATTTCTATAAAATCAATTTATGATGGCGAACAAACACCTGTCACAAAAACGACGGTGCTTGGTTGCCTAACATTCGGTGGTTAGAATAAAAGAAGCATGTGAGATGTTACTTCTTCCATAACAATTATATGCAAATCATTTACATGAAACTGAAACTTATTTAGCGAGACTTGTGTATGCATATGCAGTACATGTTTCAGACATAACACACTTAAAATGCAAAGCCTTCCCATTGTGAAAACATCCATTAACCAAAAACAAAGCAGCAGTTATGAAATGAGAGGTAAAAGCAGCATTGGTTCAATATAATATATTCACATCATGCATAACCAATGTGCAAAGAGCATTATTATACACCAAGACGCATCAACCCTGTGCTTTAAAACTGCATGGTCACTTCATTTGCTAAACATTATACTATACATCTTCAACTATCCAGAAACAACGATAGCAGAAAAACTGGAAACGGGGAGAAAATGATAACCCATGAGTAAGTTTCTATTATGATATGTAGGAATGGAATGACAAATGCACATTATAATACAGATAAACTTTGAAATTGTGACATGAGATTTTGTAATACACTTCGAGTACCTGAAGGAAAGAAGTTGCAAGAACTATATCTATCGAATCCTTGAATCTCATGGGGAAAATTATTGTCACCTTTTCAGCCTGTCATAAACCATTGCATAATGAAATGCTATTTCAGGCACATACATACACATGAAAATTTTGAATTGATGCAAGCATATTTGATAAATCAATCCAGGTGCTGGAAGGTGTAACTCTACTACGGAGAACTTCTCACCCGAGGAACAAGGAAAAATGACTCTTTTGGCCGATGTACAAGGGCCACAAGCTTCTCTACATCTGGAGCAAGAGTCCTGGCGGCCAAATGCTTTAGAACTACTCTCAAGGGAGCCCCCAGTACTACTTCTCTTACAGATGCAATCTTTATCATTAGAGCTTTATTGTTTTCTGCACCAAATGAAACAGAAAACGCATCTAAGGAAGACAAGCATGACCATGTATTAACGCAAATGATTGCAACTCAAAAGAAATATTAGGATTTGTAAGTAGTAAACCACTATTTATCCAAAATTTAGAAATTGACAAAAACAACCTCAGCAAAGAAAGTGAATATATTCATTATTCAGGACTCACTAAATTCTTTTTTTTTTTTGCTAACTAAAAATTTAATTTTGCTAACTTACTCACTAAATTCTTAATAACATAACTATAACCAGAAGTAAATTTCACCTACTAAACTACCAAACGTGATCTCAAAAATCACTGCATACAAGGAAAATTGTGTGAATACCACAGTAAAACTTGTTTACATCAAAAGCCCTACAGATATAATAAGAGGCGAGTAAAGAAAGACATATCCAGTAGAGAAGTTATGCTAGTTCAACAGGTAAACAAAAGGAAGAGAGAATCTACAAGTACACTCATATCATCTGGAGTGCTCTATCTAAACTTGAAAGAATGTAAGTACAAAAAACTGAAGAACTAGGGGATGGCATTCTTCTGTAATGTGAATTATGCATTCACGTCCCTGCGCATATTAGAAGGCAAATTACATTCTAAAGCATTGCCAAATTAGGGGTGCCTTTGTCCAGTGATTTATCATATATGCTAAAGAATTAAACGAAATTCCAACAGATATCCATCACAAACAGCCCACTATAAACCTTAAGCTGATGGGTTTTCTGTAGATACAACTGTGCATCTGCCTTCAATGATGTGCATAAACTAGGTTGCAAGGTTTCTGGGGGTTCTATTTATTAAGAAAGCATTGCCATCAATACAATCACAGAAGATATGCCTATGAAGTTTTAAAATATTATTTTATGTCACAACACAGTCATAGCAAAGAAAGTGAATATATTCATTATTCAGGACTCACTAAATTCTTAATAACATAACTATGACCAGAAGTAAATTTCACCTACTAAACTACCAAAAGTGATCTCAAAAATCACTGCATACAAGGAAAATTGTGTGAATACCACAGTAAAACTTGTTTACATCAAAAGCCCTGCATATAATAAGAGGCGAGTAAAGAAAGACACGTCCAGTAGAGAAGTTATGCTAGTTCAACAGGTAAACAAAAGGAAGAGAAAAACTACAAGTACACTCATATCATCAGGAGTGCTCTATCTAAACTTGAAAGAATGCAAGTACAAAAAACTGAAGAACTAGGGGATGGCATTCTTCTGTAAGGTGAATTATGCATTCACGTCCCTGCGCATATTAGAAGGTAAATTACATTTCTAAAGCATCGCTAAATTAGGGGTGCCTTTGTCAAGTGATTTTTCATATATGCTAAAGAATTAAACGAAATTCCTACAGACATCCATCGCAAACAGCCCACTATAAACCTTAAGTTGATGGGTTTTCTGTAGAAGCAACTGTGCATCTGCCTTCAATGATGTGCATAAACTAGGTTGCAGGGTTTCTGGGTGTTCTATTTATTAAGAAAGCATTGCCATAAATACAGTCACAGAAGATATGCTTATGAAGTTTTAAAATATTTTATGTCACAACACAGTCATAGCAGGTTCATGATGACCTCAGGAAAACAATTTGTCGAACCTTCGTCTGGAGGAAGTTTTGATAAGTTCATTCTCAATGTGAGATTATATCCATCTTTTGGAGGGTCAATAATTTTTACCACAACACCGTATGCTACTTTTACAGCTTCTATGGCACCAGGAGGAAGTCCCCCAACAAAAAGAGTTTCCGGAGGTGGTGTGGGTAATGACAATGACAGTAGCAGGAGCTGTGGATTCTTCATAGAAGCCTACAAGATAATGTGTCAAGTTAGATATTCAACTTAAGTCTAGTTCTCACCCACTCAAATATCTACGACCTTACTGACATTAATTCAACACAACTAAAAGGACAAAGTACTGCGATTACCTGAACATGGTAACGCACATCGTCAAACTCAACCCACTGACAATCAAGTTCGACTCCTTTCTCAAGACTGCATATTCAAAGAGGTAAAATAAATCAAATAATAAAAATCTGCAGGCAAGGCCAGATTAATATAAAGAAAGAGAAGTACATTTCTTCACTTAAGACAAACCTAAGTTTATAAAACCTCTAATCGTTCACAAAAGCATTAGGCACTAAGGTTGAACAAATTAACATAGTGTTGACACTTCATCATTATGACTGACAATAATCGCTATTCAGGTTCTAATAAATCACAAACACGAATAAATTCAAATCATAATATAAATTCTAAATATACATTTGACTAACTAAAAATGTAGCTAAAATCATATCAGGCATCTAAATTATCAAACTAAGCTCTTATTAGAATTATCAGCACAGCACACACATATAGAAAAAAAATTAACAATCTCGCAAACATTTTAAAAAAGAAAACATAGATACATGTGTGTATGTATAGAATGAAAAGGAATTTGGGGAAGGAATGAGTACTAACTTTTTGAGGCGATTAGACAAGATCTGAAACAGATATTTGGAAGGAGACTGCAAAAGTATCATCGATGATGATAGATGTATGTATGTATGTATATGTGGTAGACTTGAGTGAGTATTGTCGGAAATAATGGATTTCTTGTTGTCTACTGCAGCCTCTTGAAGCAGTAGCAAGAAATATATGACAAGCTTTTAATTTTCGATTTATTACAACTTCTGTTTTAGTACCATTTTCTATAAATTTAGGGGGCAGAGTTAGGGCCTGTTTGTGTTATTTTAAACTAGCTTACTACCCGTGGAATGCATGGGTTGTACCATTTTCTTTATTCAGTTCGTGTATTTTTTTATAATTATAATAATATATTTAAAAATTCAGAACATTGTAATATTTTATAAAAATTGTAAGAACACGAACTATATAAAGGAATCATGTGAAGATCGACAGTTTAGCTGAGAACATAATATTAAATAATAAATTAAGACACGATTAAGAATTTTTTTTCGCCTTTATCCGAACTTCGTACATTAAACGTATATTTTTCCGAGATTAGTTTCAAAGTTCTCCCCAAACTCTTGATCAAAATGTTTGTTAATATATTTAAAACTAATAAATAAAATATTAGATTTTATATACTATACTTAAATCTACTAATATACATATTATAGTATTAATTTATCATTAAAAGTTGAATAATATATTATGCGTATCAGATATTAAATATGTTATTAATAAAATTTTGAAGTTATAAATTATAAATTTAAATATGTTAGTAGAGAGAATCGAACCTAAATTTTTTTATAGGATTTCGTTTAATTTATTTTGACACTATCTTTAGTTCTAAAATTCAGATTTTGACAATTTTACAACCCACACGAAACTCACTAAATATTCTTTAATTCATTGATAATTTAAAAAGTATTATTTACGTAAAAATTTATAGAAATTGAAGAGAAAAATAGTTACGAATTTTGTATTAAGTACTCTATTCAATTTAGGATACCTACTTAATTAATCTATTCAATTTAGAAGATCTACTTAATTTTGGTTTAGATTATGAAAATAGAATATTCTCTTATTTTAGATCCAACGGCTATCATATATTTATCTCAAGATCTAACGGTCCTTATTACATTGGTAGTACATGACCAAATATTTGGATAAGATCCCTTTTATGCATATTATATTATAAGGATATAATTAGTTTATTGCACGTGCACGGGTTATACAGTTCCTTTATTTGTGAATTTTTTTAATAATTATAATATTATACTTAAAAATTCAGAATATTGTAATATTTCATAAAAATCGTAAGAACATGAGTTATATAAATCGATAGTTTAGGTGAGAACATAGTATTAAATAATAAATCAAGACACGATTAAAAATTTCTTTTCGCCTTTATCAAAACTTAATACATTAAAAGTTTTTTTTTTGCGAGATTAGTCTCAAAATTCTTCCCAAACTCTTGATCAAAGTGTTTTTTAATATTGTTAAAACTAATAAATAAAATATTAGATTTTATATAATGTACTTAAATCTACTGATATAAATATTATATATTAATTTATCATTGAAAATTGAATAATACTTTATGAGTATTAGATATTAAATATGTTACTAATAAAATTTTGAAGTTATAAATAATAAAATTTAAATATGTTAGTACAAAGAATCGAATCTAAAAAAATTTATCGGGTCTCATTTGATTTATTTTAATTCTATCTTAGAGTTCTAGAAATCAGATTTTGACGATTTTACAACCCACACGAAACTCACGAAATATTCTTTAATTTAGTGATGATTTTAAAAGTATTATTTACGTAAAATTTTCTAGAAACTGAAAAGAAAAAACAATTACAAATTTTGTTTTAAGTACTCTATTCAATTTAAGATACCTACTTAACTAATCTATTCAATTTAAAAGACCTACTTAGTGTTGGTTTAGATAATGAAATAGAATATTCCCTTATTTTACATCCAACGGCTATCATTTATTTAATTCAAGATCTAACTGTCCTTATTACATTGGTAGTACATGACCAAATATTGGGATAAGATCCGTCTTATGCATATTATATTATAAGGATATAATTAAAATTATAATCTGTATTTACAGATATTTTAATTTTAATTAAATATTTATTACATATAATTTTAATATTTCAAATTTATCTTTAACAAAATTATTTACTATTTGTAAATATATTAGTTCTAAGATTATATTGATATCATTAATTTTAATAGACAAATATTACATAAAAATAATAAATAGTTTATATTTTAAATATTAAAATATTGTATTATTATCATTGTTATTTGGAGGGGTTAAAGAAAAAAGAACTAATATTGTAGTTAAAATATAAAATGTTGAATTTATTTGATTTCAAGATTAAATAAAATTTGTACTGAATTAGATTTGTGATTTTAATATATCTTTTAGTAAAAAAAAATCAATAAATGTGAAGGAGTTTGAAAAAAACAAATCGGGAGTTGAAATAAATAAAATAAAAATTTCGGGTTTCGAACATTTGATTTTGTATCACCTCTACTTTGAGTCCTAAAAATCAGATATTGACAATTTTATAGCATACACGAAATAATTTTTAATTTAGTTATGTTTTAAAATATTATTCAACTAATACTATCCAAAAAATGAAAAGAAAAGTCGATTACGAATTTTACTTTAAGAATTTTATTCAATTTGGATATTTTTATATTTAATTAAATTATTAAACTGAATATTTATATTATGGGTCTTGTTTATTTTTTTCAAGATCTAATACTTATTACATTAATCGTGAGGTATCAAAATTTTGGATAAAATCCCTTTTATAATTATTATATATAAATAAATATATAATTTAATTTATTTCAAATTAAATATCTATTTTGAAAAAGTAAAATAACTCGGATACTTAAATTATACATTCAAATTATTACATGTATGTTTTTTTCTTCATTCTTTGATAGGATTTAAAAATCTAATCAAGTCCCGGCAATATTTTTAGAATTTGACTATGACATAATTTTGTAAAATATTACTCCTACTGTCCAAGGTATAAAGAATGCTTTCCATATATATATTTTTAATTTTTTGTGAGTAAAAATGTAACTTTTAAATTTTTATATAGTAAAAGAAAATTGAAAAACCTAAATATTAAAGTCACTTTTTTTGCACTTTAAATATGGGTAGAAAATTAAAATGACACTTATTTATGAATAACACTCGTAATTCAATTTTTTTAATATATAAACATTACTCCATGAATATAAAAATAAAAATATCACAAAAACTTATATAAAATTATATCTATATTCAAGTGTTCACATTAAAAAAATTATTAATAAATATAAAATCTAACAAAAAATTAGGATCAAATATAAAAATATATGTAAAATTTTATATTAGATTCGATTTTACATTTGAACTTAAATTTAAATGAGATGCTATGTTTCTTTTTCAAATGATAAAATCCTCGTTATTAAGTTTTGTTATTAAGAGAAAATTCCCCAGTCACGAGAACTAGGGCTGCACATGGGCTGAGTTGGGCCGGTTTGACCTCTTTAGCGACCCAACCCATTTAATACGGGTTACAAAAATATCAATCCATTAATCTCAAAATAATTAAAAAAAACCCAATCCTACTAATCGTGTGACGGGTTGGTTGATCGGATTGTAAAAAACAACATCCTGCCGTAATTATAATATATATATAGCTAACTAATATTGACAAAAAAAAAGAGCTTAATGTCTAAATTAAAAATAATAGTCATCCATTGTCCTATTACATAGTTTTTTATAGGCTTGCAGCTTTTTAATCCTGAGAGGCATTTTCTACTTTCTGAAGCGGAACAAGTTCTTCTAGTTCACTGTATAATTATATAGAACCAAAGTTACAATTAGTTTTTTGCATTGACATATAGAGCAAATACCTGAGTAAAGATTGAGAAATATTTAGAAGTGGGTCACGCGGTTGCGCCTGCTACTACTCTAGGGTTAGGATATTGGTATGTTATATTGTATAGATTTTAGTCGAGGTCTCGGGGATGTATGGATTTGAAATGGGTCAAAGACTCAGGTATGTGATGGATATGAAATGGACTGGGCCTGATACTAGAACCGGGTTGGGTTGGTTTAAGATTTTAAATAGCTAAAACCTGACCCAACCTATCATAAACGACCCAAACGAAAATTAACCCAATTAACCCGCGTTTTTGAATGGTCCGGTTTAGACGGCTTAATTTAGGGTTAGGTTGGGTCAAGTCTAACGGGTTTAACAACCCATGAGCAGCCCTAACGAGAACTAGAGCATATTCAAGCCGAATGTTCAATACGACGTCGTAGAGTGGAATGAGCGGAGGACATAAAGCATGAGTTTTTTTTTAAAATTAAACTAATTCAAACAGATGGTTGTCTTTGAGGAAAATTCATCGACGATACAAGCAATACAATTATATGTATCGCAAAATACGTTAACCCATTATAATATAATGCTATGAAGACTACAATTTGTGAAGATGCGTGTCGGTAGACATGATTGGCAGTGATGTGTATCCCTGATACGTCATCCAGATATGCATAACTATGCTTACTAGTAGAGCTGGCCACCTGTGCGGTCCGTGCGGTTCGGGCCGGGCCGCATACGGGTTGGGCACGCGAAACATAGGCACTGAACCGGCACGGAATAGTTGCGAGCCGTGCCCGGGCCGAGCTCGAACTGGCAGACTGTGAATCGTACCCGGCACGTTGAACAAATCGGTTTGGACGGGTCGTGCGGGTTGTGCGGGCTGTGCGAGCCAACGAGCCGAATAGAGCCAACGAGCCGAATAGAGCGTGTTGTGCGGGTCTAAAAAATGTTTGTTGTGCTGAGTGCTGGCGCCATTATTTAAAATATAATAATTCTAAATGGTGTAGTTGGTGAGATAGTAATCGGTAAGTGGTAGTAACTGAGAATTCATTTTTACTAATTCGAATACTAAGAATTT
>PHNY01167489.1:12926-25671 GCA_003724115.2 Anethum foeniculum | reverse complement strand
AAAAGAAAATTATCAAGTTATATTAAATAATATAATAATTTAAAATAATAAAGATGTTTGGTTCATAAGATAGTTATACAATTCGTTTCACAAAAGAATCCTATTAGTAATGAGCTAACGTATTAGATTTTTGTAACAAGTAAAACAACTACTAGGTGCATAAGTGGAACTATGAGGTGAATTTCGTAACTGCACGTAGGTTCAATTTATTTTAACTACATAATTTAATATCATTTATTTATTATATATTCTCATTATATTCAATTCTTTACGGTTATTAATTTAATTTGATACTAATATTTTAATTTCGAATCGTATTTCGCACGGGTATGAGGTTTAATTCTCCGTAAATACTAATTTAATATTTTTAGTCTCGGGCCCGTGCTTCGCACGGGTTAACAACTAGTATAAATTATTAAATAAATTTGTCCATATGGCAAATATGAAACAATCACGTTGCAACTTTCTAACTATTTAAAGCTGGTCATCACCGACAAAGACTAATACGAACTGTAACTTTTACATATAATAAACTTTCCCCGTTTCACATGTTCTTTCCTCGACTCGGTACTCCACTTTGGCATAAAAGACCAATAATTTCATTTCATACATTAATTTATAAAACTAACAAGTAACTAACGACCACCCTTGTTGACCCCAAGTCTACCACCCCAGTCCCCCACCTTTATCTAACTATATATATATATATATTTAGTTATTCACATGCACTCCATCAACTATCATAACCATTTCTTTTCTATCTGAAAAAAGATTTTTTTTAAAAAAATTAGCAATGGACAGAGAACAGGAAGAAATTCAGTTTCTTGGCTTCTTTGGCGTTTTCAAAGAAGCCCTCAATATTACAACTTCACATAGGAAACTTTTCAGCCAGATCACACTCTCTGTAATCCTCCCTCTTTCCTTCATCTACCTGGCTCAAATCCAAATCTCCGAACTCTTGTTCGGAGAAATCATCCACAATAAGTATGCTCTGGATCATACTGATCAAATGGAAACTCCGAAATATTCCATTAACTCGGATATTCTTTCATCCGAGTTGATCGAATTTTGGCTATTTAAGATAGCTTATTTCGTCATTTCCCTAGTCTTTTCCCTCCTTTCTACTGCAGCAGTAGTTTACACCATTGCATGTGTTTATACTGCAAAAGAAGTAACTTACAAGAAGGTGATGAAAGTAGTTCCAAAGGTTTGGAAAAGACTAATGGCCACTTTCCTATGGAACATTATCATTGTTTTTGCATTAATCGTTGTTCTTCTACTTGTAGTAGCTCTGTGGTTTGTTACTTTAGGACCAAGTGTCATGGGAATAACAATTGGTATCGTAATTTTACTTGCATATGTGTCAGCATTTGTGTATATCGGCTTTATGTGGCACTTGGCAGGCATTATATCGGTGTTAGAAGACGTATATGGAATTCAAGCAATGTTCAAGAGCAAGAATCTTATCAAGGGAAACACTGGACTTTGTGCTGCAGTTTTCCTTGTCGATAAACTATGTTTTATTGGAATTCACCTAGGTTTCAAAGCAAGTGTTGTGGGTGGAGAGACAGTTTTGGGGAAGATATGTTATGGATTTTTTTGGTTTATGTTACTTTCTATATTGATTCTCTTTACACTTGTCATCCAGACGATCATCTACTTCATCTGCAAATCGTATCACCACGAGAACATCGATAAATTGTCACTCGCTGATCATCTCGAGGTGTATAGTGGAGATTATGTTCCACTTAACTACAAGGATGTTCAATTAGAGCAGTCTGAGGTTTAAACTTTGTATTGTTGTCCTTGAGAATTTATTGATTTGGAGAATCTACACTAGATTTATTATTATTATTCAGCAAAATTGTGTTCTGGTATTTTATTAATCATCTCTCTGATATAGCTCCCCTGTTATGGTAATAAAAAACTCTCCCTTCGGTTTTATGTGTTTTCTTCCCAACCCTGTTTTGAGACGTGTGAATGCCTGTTGGAAGAGCGTATCATCAAATCCACATTTCCTGCAATTGCAAATCCCCGATATTCTCAAACACAAACTAGCTACCGGTGTTCTAAAGAATGATAGTCACAGAAACGAATGAGTTGCTTAAGGAAACTGAGGGGTTTAAGCAGCAAAACCTACTACCACTTGCGCCCGAGTTTTACAAACAGGGAAATTTAATTACATCAGTATACGCACCAAACTTTCTATGCACATGGATCACTTTTTATAAAATGTGTAATTAAGATATTTTAACTAGACATTCAACATTCAATGTAAGACAACCACCTGACAAAATTCAACAGCAAGTCACGAGAAACACTAGGTAAGTACTTTAATATTACAGATCATATTACACACATCTTCATTAAATCACTATGTACTCAAAATTCTTGTAAGGAGGTAAAAATGGAAGTTTGCTTCAGATTCAGCATCCCTCAGATGAGCCTGTAAACAATTTACATACTCACTTAAAATAACATGAGCGACAACAAAGATTAGAGTCAGTCAAGGTGTCTAGCCAGAGTATGTCATCACTTCAACTACAAAATTCAGTACATGAATCCTGAGTGTATGTAAGTCGGAGCAATAACATCTTAATATTCTACATAGAGTTCTAGCCTATCATTGTACATGTACCTCGTAACTCGACCCATATGTCCAGCGGTCTGATGCTTAATGTCTGGTATCCAATAACCCGGTCTTCCCAATATTTTCTCCTTGACCCGGCCTTGTGTTAATATGCAGAACCTATCCTCATATTTTTCGATTGGCCGTACTCCTTTGCCCTGTAATTCGCTCATGTCATTCTTCAATCTTCGACTTCCAAAATGTGTCCATTCTAACTATATAAAGTGCTAATTTTAATGACACCATTTATACTCTCTGCATGTGACATGTATATATAAGCTTTCGTTTGAATTAAGATAAAAAAACTGAGAATGCATCACATTCATCCATTATTGATAATCTAATTAATTAAATGATTCAAGCTATTACAAATGATGAATTGTAATACTGTGATCAATATTTTGTGTTACTAGAACTCTATAGCAGTTGATTTGTGCTATCATATATTGTTCAAAACATATATCTCATCCAGCTTATGATTCATTGACTATGCAATACATTGTTTAAAGAAGGTGATCAGATCCAAAGCTAAATCTCATATATATTCACCTTTATCCGCGGCGTGTCTGTACAACATCCTGTATTGAAGCTCTGCATATAGGACATTTTCCGCTATTACATTGCAGCTCTTGTGCACATTTGAAACATGTGCACATATGGCCACATCTGCAAACACAGTGATGTGTAAAGCTATTAACTTACATTATTAAAGAAATCTATTAATTTTTTTTCTTTTCTTATAGTACTGATTGATATTTTATTTTCACACCACAGAGTCGCAAACTAATAGACTTGCAAATAATGATAAAAAGTTACAAAATTATATTATGGAACTAAGAACATAGAATGCAAATTATATAAAGTTGGATGCTTTTTTTTTGGCCAATAGATTTAAGTATTCTGTAACCATAATAAAATTTTGCAACTTTTTCACAATTTATTTGCATGAACTAGATTGCTGTGTGGAAATAAAACATCAATGGTTGATATGAAAAAAAAAATGGAAAAGCTTTCTCAGATTGAAACTTTTTTGATTTTAAGTATAAATTGCTTGAAAAGTACCTGTACAGAAGCGAATCAACTTCTGACTCGAAACAAAGATAACAACTTCCTTTTCTAGGAGTTTTACTGATAGACTCATTTCCTTTTTTTACAGCTACTGCAAGAAGAACATTAGCTAAGCTTTTATATGAAGACATTACTTCTTATATAATTATAGAAAAAAATCAGATATGCTCACCTGAATATATATTAGAATCTAACAATCCCGTCTGCATCAAATTTTGTGGTTTTGCCAGCTGCATGTTTATGCAGGTACTCAAGGCTTTTCGTAGATCACTCAACTCCAGATGAATTTGCTCCACATGACCTTTCAAATCGTAAATGAGTTCCATCTCCTGTTTCATTGACAATATCAAAGAATTCACCTTGATTATATTTTAAGTGCACCATATAGTAGATTAAGATTAAAAGAAAGACATACAAGCGATGGCTTATTATCCCTTGTGTAAGAGTTAGATGTAGGAGATTGTTCTAGAGATGGAGATGAAACAGATTCATCAGTAGGACTATGGATTGCATTACGTTCCCATGACCTGTACTGTACAGATGGTGAAACTGAGCTAATTGATGACGGTGTTAGTTCAAAACATTCGGCAGCTTCACTATGTCCAACCGGGCTCAATTTTTCTTCTTCCTCAATTTTTTTTCTTGCCATCGTATGTTCATATCCCTTCTTCTCATCCTCCAACTTGTGCTGTGCTTGATTAACTATTATATTCGGTTTTGCTTGAATACGAGACATCATAATATGATCTATTTTATCTCGCATTTCACTGGTAAGGAAAGTTGATACACTTCTTCTGCACAAAATTAAAAATAGTTGTTGAGAATAACGAGTGAGGTATCTTCTACTTTTCGAAAATATACCATCGTGGTTGCTAAACCAAAAAAAATTGTTTGTGGTTTCATATGTAAGAATAATGGATATGTGAGTTTATATTTAGTAGTAAACATACCGTTCAAGTAACTGCTTTATATCTCCATTCTTTGAGAAAGGATCAAGCATCTCTTGATATCTTTCTTGCCTTAGATCTTCCCAGTCGCTCCGTGGGCGAGCAACATCGTATATCCAGTCTTGATATGTTTCTTCTTGCTCATAATCTAAAGCTTCTTCGTCTTCCCACTGTCTTTGGTTTGGAGAAAATTCACTTGTCCATTCAGGACCACTTTCTTTAATCCAGTCATGAAGTGATGCATTGGACCGCTCTGCATCATGACCTTTAAACCTATTTAATGATGCTGCCGCTGCCTTGTCAGCAAGTTCTAGAAAATCAAATGTTTTGATATCGTAGCTTTTCTTGTTACACGTCACACCTAAACCTGGACTAACTTCTTTATCTGATTTCTGTAGTTGGCTAGTGTCATGTGAGGGTGTGAAATTGTCATTACAAGTATCTACTTCTTGAATATTAGCAACCGCATTTGTACGAGGACAACTTCCTGATTGAGCAATTTCCTGCGGATGAGTCTTTCCTTGGTGTTGAGGGGAGATGGTGAGTGTTTTAGTGTTTGTGGTAGCGTGGTCTCTAACCTCTTTTGTTGGACTAAATGCCGAAGATTTCCTTACTTTATGCTCCTTTCTTGGACTTGATTCAGCTGATATACACTCTGTGTCAAATTTATCCCTAGACAAATTTTTAAATACTATGTTAGCGTAAATATAATCAGTAAAGTTATTTACCTTTATGAAATTTGTTATATCACTAATCTTTTTCGGTTTATTGAATATAACATCTATATGGAGCCTTTCTCTAACACCTTCAGGTTCTAGATGGACTGGTTCTCAACATAACATGGTATCAGAGCTCTGGTCGGCGGGGGTCTTAATTTCGACTCCCCCAAAAAATGGGCTTTCGAGTGAAAGAGAGTATTGAATATAATATAAGATCCATATGGGGTCTTCCTCTAACACCTTAAGGTTTTAGATGAACTAGTTCTCAACACGGTTGTGATGAAAAATTGTAACTCAAAATTCCATATATGCTTCACTAGAATATATTTAATGTTTGCCTAGACAAACCTCTTGCCTTCATGCGTTTGAACAACATTGTTTAAGAGAGATGGCAAATTGTATTTGTATGTCATGGTGATGGTATATGTCTAGCTAGCATCACAAAACAAGATTGCATGATTACCTAAGATGCAAAATACTAGATCCTTGTGAATGCTCCTTCATCTCAGATACTGCTGACCTAGATTTACTACCATCTTTAGCATAGAATCCTTGGCGTAAGAATCTAATCCGAAGCACTTTCTGTTTATGAAGAAGAAAACGAGAAACCATGTCAATATGCATACCAAGTCCAATAATGGTAGGGGTCTTACTGATGTCTCGTAAGTATATAACATAATGGTAGGGGTCTTACTGATGTCTCATAAGTATATAACATAATATACTAATTTGTAATCAAGCCATTTTACGGGAAAAAGAAAATCATAGGACATTTTTTGTTCAAGCAAATACCTGAAGTTGTTTGCGATGATCAAATTTGGAGACAGCCTTGCAGTCTCCTATTCTTTGAATCTCCTGGTATCTATCACGCTCCATTTGCATAAGCATCTCATTCAAAGCATGACGCCCTCTGATCCGCGGAGATGCTATTTTCCCAGCACTCATTTTTGGAGGGGATTTATCACAAGTTGTCCGAATTTTTAATAGGGAATTTTTACAAACATTTTGATTTCGGTCATTACATTCTTCTCCATTCACCGATGTCAATCTCTTGATTATATCTGCTACTCTATTTCTCTCATATTCTGACGATACATCTGAATTGCCCACATGCATTACATCAGTTATAGTAGAGCTATCGGAAAATACTGAACTTGCATTACTCCTGCTGCTGCTACAAGGAGATGTAATATTGTTATTCCCATTTGAGTTTTTTGATTCCGCCTCCAAATCTCTCCATTTTTGAACAAGTGAAGATACAGCGCCAATTTTACAATTCTCCTTTGAATTACCAGATTGAGCTGCAGAAGCGTCGGCCTTGAACACTATTTCCCGGGCTCTTGCCCAACGGTCTGGTTCCCATAAATCTCCCCCGCTGCTGCGGTCTCCTAAAACATTTTGGAATGGAGGACGAGAAGATATTTCAACTTCAGACGACGCCATCATCGATGTAGACTGATATCTAGTATCAAATTTTCGAGCATAGTAACTAAACATTTATAATTACTTGCGTGTGATGTGATAACAAGGAAGAATACATTTGCAATAGAGGGCCGATTTCAGATTTCAGCAACAAGAAAATATGTAAATCAACAAAAACCCATCGTCTTTCTTTCCTCATACAAATGAATTTCAAAACTCAACAAAATCAAAGCTCCAAAAAATCAACCCGTTTTTACCCATCTTGAAAAAAAAAATGCGAGAAGGGTAAATTATGGTGAATTAGAAAAAGTCAGCCGTGAAAATAGTTTTAGAAAAAATATGTTGGGAGGAATTAACTGAGAGAAAGAGAAGTAACAGAAATGTCCCAAGAAGTAGGAGTGATTTTGGAGGTTGGAGAGAAGAAAAAGGAGGGAAAGATGCTACAAAGGCCATTGATTATGATACTCATCTTTTCTAAAAAAAACTTGAACACATAATCAATCTTATTTTGTGCCATAAATTTGTCACAAGTTTCACCAAAAAAAAAATTATAACTTGTCACAGTAACCACTAAAAAGTAAGATAGCATAAATTTATTGTTCATGCAAAGAATGCATGACTATAAAAATTAAAAATGGTTACACAGAGCTGATGGCACAATCCTAACTTAAATTGACCGATATAAACCTGCCCTTAGAAATGGGCTGTTATTTTATAATAATTTACACTTCAACAAGAACTTGCGGATAAATTTCTGGGTAAACCCTTCGGAAAATTCTATCTGCTGTATATGTGTTTCTAGAAAAATAGAAAGAGAGCTCTGGACTGGAAGTTTGAAGAACTTCAGTCCTAGTAGACAAAGTAGATGCATCCAACAACATAAAAATTCTGGCCACTTCACCACCAACACAAGGCTCCAAATATCAGAACCCTGCATTATACATTCCTCTCAAAATACAAATCCTGCCAGACAAACAATAACTACCTAGATAAATTTTACTCTCTCTTCCATCAGCCAATACATCTTAGCGATCTGGTCAAACCTCTATATCCATCATAATAGCCTGCTGAGAGACTTAATAAGCAACTTCAAATTTCGCCTTGTAGCTTCATCACCAGTAAATCCCACAATATCTGAACTTATACTCTACAAAATTGGCATAAAAGTTTAGAGGAAGAAAACATTGGGGAACAACATAACTGTTTTATATATGTATATGGTACTGTCTAATTAGCTTCCAACCTCAATATTTTTCAGGGTAAAAATAAGAGTGTATATGGATTTCTGGATTAGCTCACTGTTCTCTGGGGTCATAATGGATGAATGCACATTTCTGCAATAAAATAAGAATGACATGTAAGAGGATATGCAATACATATATATAATACACACATACCCAGAGAGGAAACATCAAGCGTGATGGCAAACAAGACTGAGGAAGGGAGATGGGGTCAGTATGCTCTTGAGCGTGGCTGGCCTTTTTGAGGAAGTGAGCCGTGGAATTAAGTCATCATATAGAATACAGACAAGACTGAGGAAGGCAGATGGGGAGACAGGGATCTGGAACTTTTAACAGTTGGCTGTTTATATGTTGAGCCATCATACAATTTATATGATTTATATTTTTCAGCAACTTAACAACTTGTGACTCTTGTCTCGAAGGGGTTTGTTATCAAGAAAAAATACTTTCTAACAACTACATTTTAACAAAATGCTTGTACATTATGATACTAACAGGCAAGGATCATGCAGTCTAGTAAAAAAAGAGAGGATATACTGCAAATTCTCTTTCAATTTATTACACAATCAGAAGGCGGGCCAACAAGAAGAAAATCAAGTGTTACTACAAAACAAAAAATAATTACAACCACCAATAATCAAACAATATAGACACTGTAACTCTAATTTTACAGTTGATAAATGATAGGAGTATAAGGTCTGGACTAAAATTAAGTTTAAGAGGCATTGTACCTTACCCAACAAATGATACATAGTGTGAAACTATTCTTTGCATTTTATTGGTAAGGACATAAACTGTTAAGCAATTTAAACTCTAGAGTATTTGATCATGCTGACAAGTTTAAAAAATTTGCACCAGCTAAATAGATTTCCATCATCAAACTCTTTAAACATTCTATTAAATATTTAAATGACAAGAAACTATAATACAATTACGACTTTAGGACATATTTATTAGAATTGCGGGTTATGTATGTGACTGTACAGACAATAGGGCCACTAACAAATAAAAAATCATTTTATTATTTTGTATATGTGATATATCGAAGAGCCTAAAATGAACACTTAAAACTTAAGATGATGTGTATCTGCCAGGCCAGGTGCTATGCATCAATGGCTTCATCATTTTATTAGAATTCCCAGGTTACTGGGTAACTACCTCACCAGACGACAAGACCAAGTCCAACTACCGGTTCCAGGCCTTCTAACTCACAAGGTCGAAACAGGATATGAAAATTAAATCAGCTAGACTGTTTACCTCAAGTCCACGGTTGCTTGTGTGAGGCTCTTAGTTAAACTCTCAACCTCTTTTAGCAAACCACTTTCTCGAACCTCAGACAACAAAGGTTGAATATCTTCAGCCATGGCTTTCATCTGGGACATCACTACATCAAATAGAAAATTTCAATGCAAGAGCACATAGGGGATGTTGTGTAGGAGCAAAATGTTGAAACTCCATACAAGCATAACCAAAAGCCTTAATAACTCTAAATCTTCATCAAAGTGTGACTGTAGCTGGCTTTGAAGGAGAAGATATATTTGGCAACTCAAATGAACTATTCAGTTAAAATTGTAAGACTAATTGCAAACCAATGGAACTGATATTATTTTAAAGAAAGTGCTTAAATACAATTCAAATGATTAGAATTGAGTTGCTTAAGACAAGAGTGAAAAAAATGATCAAAATGGTGATCACACCCTACTTTTCCAGTTATTTACTTGCTTGAGAAAAGAAAGTACAAAATTAATTTCTCACTTAGCAGCTCATTGCTCCTCTCTTTAAGGAGGGTGAGGGTTTAGTCTAACAAGAGACATGCAGTGCGTTTAGGTTATGTGGTGTGCTCAAATTCAACGTGGCAGAAAAAAGGGACACTAATATGCTGATTCTAATAAAACATCTTGCAAAAATATTTACTCGTAGATTACACTGACAAAATTAATTCTCAAAATTCTTGTGTACTCGTGACTTTAATAATAATAGAGAACCCAATATGTCATATCTCATCCGAAGAATTGATTATATTGATGGCATCATCAGATTACTCTCTATCAAGACTAAAAACTTAAAACACAATGCAATGCAATGACCCTTTCCGGAAGCATTCTAGAATTCACTAACCGTGGTAACATTCTAAAGCATCACTGGACCCCAAAAAAACTTGGCCTGCTTTGGTGATCTAAGTTACTAAAGTTATAAGAAGGGAGAGGTTAGTGATGCCAATTATGTATAGAAACTCAGAAACCAGCTAATTTGAAAAGAAAATTCTTTTTATTAGAAGGGCAGTCACCCGAAAGATATAATTTCACCTTAGATTAAGGCATTAAATGAAGGAGTGAGCTGGCATATTTTATAGGATTAAAACTAAGCATTTTGTTTCAACCGACCAAAACAGAAATTACACTTTGAGTAGAGTTGCACAAAAGTACAATATTTTTGAGATAATATTATTCACAAAGTTTTATCTTTAAGTCACCCCTTTCTTCTTTCTTGTTTTTTATGTAAACATACTTAAAAATGTTACCTCTAATACTAATCAACTGTAGCGAATTTTTCTCCTCTCTGATGACATTATAGCAAATTACCTAGATACATCTTAAAGTTGCACAGAGTAATAAGAAAACTTAAAATGCGTATATACCACCTGCGTCAGGAGTGGCTTTGCTTCTTCAATAACAGCTGCAGCTCTTACAGCTAATGAATAGGTATTAGCAACACCAATTTCTTCCACTTCACGTCCAAGGCGGGTAAGTATTCCAACTAATGCATCCAGACTTACCCCTTGAATTCCTTTTATCTTTTGTCTGTCACATATGATTAGACCTTCTTTCACACAATCAGGATGAAGAGGCCCTACTGCAGGAGTTGGAATAGGGTTGCGAGGTGTTATATCAATCATGGTTTCCATGAGAAGACCAGACTGATTCACCTCAACCAGTGAATTGCGAGGTATAATTACCTTATCATCTTCAACCTGAAACAAATACAGGTAGGCAATATTAAGCAAAATATGCAAATGGAAAAATTAAGCAAACTTTTGTATAAGAAATTAAAGCAAAGAACACATGAAAGTTGTAACTGACCTCCACAACTGCTTCAATGCTTTTCAGTGAGGGATTGACCCGAATAACATTACCAACAGTGACCCCTCTGATTCTAACAGGCGTGCCATTACTTATACCACAAGCCTGCGCAAACTCAAAAACGGCCAAATACTTCCTGAACTTTGAGCGCAACTGAAACCCCCTCAACCATGCCAAACTAAGCACAAAAAGAACCACACTCGACACAATAAATAACCCAACCCCACCTTCCCAAATGCTCCTCCTCCCAAACCCAAAATCACTTAAAGGTCGCAAAGTTTGTCGCCAAATAGCCTTAGGAACATCAAGAACAACAGCAAGTGGGTTCTTCCGGTCAGATGGTTGTTGGGTACTTTCTCCATTATCAGATGTAGCTTTTATACTAACTATTCTCCTTCGGGGTCTTAAATTCGGATTAGGTAAGTACTTCACAACCCCATTTCGCAGTACAGGTAAAACCGAATACGAAGATATCACACTAGGACATGTCGATAAAACCAAAGAATTCCCAACCATTTCTCAAAGTTTCAATTTTTCAACTAACTCTAGTCTTACAAATTCAATTCTTTACTTCAAATACTCTAACTTTATACATACATTAGCATATATACAGTTGATGGGGGAGCTGAAATGAGATAAAATGCAAGTGTGTAAGAAATGAAAACCAAGAAAACAACAGATAAATAACTTAAGTAAAACAAGTAAAAGGAAACATAGATAGAAAGAAACTACCTTTGATTTGACAAGTGAGTAAAATTGATTTGTTAAAACCTGATTGTGTTTTTGTGTGAGAGGGGGGCAGAGAAAATCAATTGGGGGAGAAACAAAGTGGAACGACTAACAGATACAGTTTTTGACTCGGCCCACCCATCTATAGATAATGGGTCATACTTTTTGTATCTTCCAGTAATATAATCGCATGGTGTATTTAACAATCATTCATGCTATATTCAAAAAATATTTATTATTCTTTTTTAGTGCTTGATAAAATATATTCTTCTTAAAAAAAAATTATTGGGTTTGCAAAGTAACAGAGCCAAAATTAATCACTGTGAGCCAAATATTACTTAACACAGGAAAGGATCTTGAATGTCTCCATCAGTAAGACTCTCACAGTCACAGCTCCCATCAGTAAAACTCACAGCATTGCCACAAGGTATCAAAAGCATTCAACTTATTCCAGGTGCTACAACATAGAAGCATTGGTTTGGTGCAGGGGCGGATGTAGTGTAATGCATGGTGTGTCACGTGACACACCATTATTTTCGAAGAAAGAGTTTTTTTTTTTTTTTTTTTTTTTTAACAGCTTATATGGATTAGGCTTGTGTTGTGCCTCCCTTCTCTATCACTGTTGTCCTGCTTCTGCATAACAAAAGTCTCATTTATGTTCTTCAAGTACAACTTGTATTCCAAAGTCATTCTGTTTGTTGCTCTTGTCAATGAAAAAGATTAAGAGTATACTATAGTTTACAAGTTCTTTGTGAAATTGTCAAATAGATGTTATACTTTTCTATTTTTCTGTTTTCACTGGCTTGTTAATTTGTGATTAGATAAGTGTTATTATGTAGCATTTTAGCCTTAGAGTGGTGTATTCATCTGAGATTTTAAAGGATTGATAATAATCCATGGATTTTATTAA
>PHNY01167477.1:4628-25293 GCA_003724115.2 Anethum foeniculum | reverse complement strand
TCCTGATTTTAAAATACAAATAAACTTACACAAACCAATTTTAATCATGACTTACTAATATTATTTAATAAATGAAATCAATAATCTAACTAAAAATAATTATAAAAATATCGGGATGTTATAGATTGTTCTACTAAAATAGTACAAGCTGAGAAGGATCTAAACTAACTCAATATCACGGTGTGAAGCAATTGATGCTTGACTACCCCATCTAATGTATTTTCCTTATAAAACATTTTACTTATTGATTATATTTAAAAAATTGCATCGAGATGGATTAAAAATACCACCTTCCTAAAATATTTTTACTTTACTTTCTTTTTTCAGCTTCCACAAGCAAAAGAGAGACGACAGTGTTACACTCTTTAGATGAATAAAAATTATAAAGATTTCATCCCTCCAATAATATTAAGGTTTTTTTGTGAAGTGAGAGCCACTATGAATAGAAGTTTCCCAGAACAATCCCTCTAGGCTCTAATAATCATCCTTGCAATCATGTGTTCAAATTGCGATCGTCCTGTAATTAAATGGCAGTATACCTCCTTGAGGACTTTACTCGCACCAGAAGTCGGCTCTACTCTCCGCACAAGTACACCCTGCAAAAGCCAATATCATGGAATTTTTTTATTAGAAAACAAGAAAAGACATGCTGCAATACTATAGCAAGTTGCGACATAATTTCATTAGTTGGACTGAGAGCAACAATTTTTGAGGAATTCTTCGTTTTTATGTTGTACACATCACATTAGTTGAATCTTCTAGCTCTCAAACTTCCCATGACTATATTTTCCAGCAGGACTAGTCACACCTATAACGAGTGAGAAGAACTTGAAGGGATTTCATTTATTTTTTTTTGGAAAAAAGAAACACTTCTCTTTTGAAAGTGAGATATTCTCACGGTAGCGAATTTCCATGTCAGATCGTTAAACCTACTTGCCTCATCATTATGTTTTCATAATTAATAACATTTAAATATATAATGCATCAGTAAACACAGTAATAATACTAGATAGCACATGAACACGGTACATTCAATAATCCTACTATGGCTATAGAAAGACACAAACAAACCTCATTTGATAGCACTTTTTTTTTTGTCGGGGTCTACATACTCGTAGATGAATTGTATCAATACAATGGCTGCAACAAGGGAATTCTTTCATTCATTCAAGAAAGTTTATTTTCTAACTGAAGGTCATTTGATGGCACTTTAAACAGGTACGTAATGCTGGATTCTCCAGTTATTGAAGCAAAACTCCGAGGCAAAGAAAACCTGAAATTTGGAGCAGGGTTAACCATGTAAATTTATCCAATTAAGATGATGTTCACCAAAACCTTATTGTATCACTATATTCATATTTAGAGTCCATGTAGTGCACGATTGGGATCATGAATGAAGAGGTGAATGTATAAGGAAGAATAATACAACTTCCAGAGAGTAACATTTATAACAAATAACTACACAAGTAAATAATGTTAATATAGTCATGGACCAAATGTAGATAAAGATCATGCCTTGTGTCTGGGGGAAGTCCTGATGGACACACAGCCTTACCCCTTATATTTCATAAAAGGTTGTTTCCATAGTTTGAACCCGTGACTAAAGGATAGCAGGCAAACATTAGATGATCGTGTGAAGCACGACTTTTATGGCCTAAACTTACCATTACAAGAAAAAAATTCTGGTACAGTTACAAAATGTTTCTCTAAGAAACGGAACAAAATGATTCAATGGGAACAACTGTTAACTATAATTAAGGAAAATGAAAAAAAGGCTAATAAATGAATGTCTGTATGGCTAAAGAATGTTTCACAGTTGACAGGTTGTAGAGCAATAAAGAGGGAACTCACAATATGCATGTACTACACTAATGCTATGACAAGTAAGCTTGAAGCTGATAACCTACGTCTGCTACGAATCTAGGCCACTTCGTCTTTGAAGTCACATGCACAAGAAAACATTTGCACAAATAGTATGCAACATGAACCGATATTCAACAATGACCTAATTCACAAAGACAAACTGATATATATATTGTGATATATGTTCAGAAATCATTAAACGATGCCAAGAAATCTGGAAAATATTCAAAATTAACAAAACCAAACTCACCAATGTACTTTCTGTTCTTCTCATAGTCATCTAGAAAATGAGACACAACTGTAGTTGGTATTACATATCCAGTATTTTAGGTGTTTTCCGATCTGTAAACCTAAAGGAGTAACTAGTGAAAAGGTGATCAAACAAAGAAAAAACAACTTAAAATAGAGATTTAATGCAAAAAGTTTTAGAAAGAATATTTATCTTCGAAACCTAGAGTTGAAATAATAGCAATTGTTTTCTCATAAATACAAGTATAGTTAATTTGGCTTCCAGTATGAAAATGCAGTATCCTCGACTCCGCCATCGCAATTTCATGACATCATTAAAACTAAACTTTAAATCTTAGTGCTTACATAACGAACAGGGGTATAACTCAAATATTTTTTTAATCATGCAAATGCAACTTTCTCCTTAGAAACACGGGGATTTATTTGGCAACAGATCCATTACTGAGACTACTTTAACAGGCATATTAGACACTGTAGACATAACTAAAGAACAAGTACTTATATGTTCAACTATAACGAAAACCTACCTGAAATGCCACAACAATGCATTCTCCCTGATCGTTAAAAGCAGGGCCACCGTTATTACCTACAATCTAGTTAAGGTAAGCTGTAATTTCAGGAATGGAAACGTCATACAAATTCTGGCCTTTAGTATGTAGAACAATAAATTTTTACCATCCACTTACCAGGATTTATTGCAGCATCAATTTGGATGCCAAGCAACTCAGATGATCCATAGGCATATGATGTAACCTATAGTATGAAAGCAGTTATTACACTACTTGAAAATCGCTTGAATATTTAGGAAGGAAACAAACATTTTAATTATTATATTCTTTTTGTAGCAAATATATTTGATGCTAAAGTATTGTCACTTTGTGATACAACTCCCTTACTCACTAAGCTAGTGTCACCTCCAAGAGGATATCCTATGACGGTAACTGAATCCTGTAATCATGAAGGGAAAAAACAAGTTAGGAGGTTAAAAAGTACATGGTTGTCACGGCACTCAATAGTCGACGACTAATCCAGAAGTCGTTTTTCTTGGGCCGACTAGAAATGTTGACTTTCTGTTGTAGCAAAGTCACCCGACTTGCTGGTCCAGGCGACTGATTAGATCGACTAGTCGTGACTGGTGCAGAATCAAGCACAAACCCGGTGAAAGCTCCGGATTTATATTTATTTTAAAGACATATAGGTCAACGAAATAATTTTAATCAGTATTGTACTGTAAACCACAGCGCAATGCATAGTGAGGAGAGGGGAGAGAGAACTGAGAAGAACAGAACAGTTCATTTGATTTATAAACTCACAAAATATGGAATTTAACTACTGAGCCTATATGCTCACTTTGTTAATTACTTGATTGTTACTACTTATTGAGTACTAACCTATTGTTTGTTAATTTGTTTCATAACATTCGCCAAATATGGAGTTCAATTTTCCACTACTAAATTTATATGTTCACTTCTTCATTTTGTTAATTGTTTGTTTAGTATTATGTTCTGCATTCACATTCTAAACCTATACATTTCCTTGTTCAGTTTGTTAATTATTAGTTGTTTCAACAATTTGGTATTTGTTAAAATTACGTAATAAATGTATTATATTTATATTAATATAATAAATTAAGTATTAATATTTTGTCAACTAGTCGCCGAGCCAGAGCCCCGTCGACCTACCCTGACAACCATGATCTACTATACGTTTATAGCAGACACTATTAATCATTATGATCTAAATTAAGCATCTAAAATTTACAAATTGCAGAAACCAATAACCAACTTAAGCATTTTTAGAAAGGAAAGGAACTTAAAAGTTTAGAAGCAGACAAAAATTAATGGTTTAAGGACCAGTGGAAACAGCATGCTGTGGAACAAACGAGAGTGCTAAACTAGATAACCATTTGGTTGAACAATCAGAAACAAAACCAAAAAACAGAAATGCGTACCTTTTTTATACACCTTAAAGTACACTAACAAAGTCAAAGACACAAGTAAAAGGGAGTGGAAAGATCAGAAGATCAACCATATAAGAACGAAAGCTTTAAACCATTTATGGTTAGGGAGTGAAACAACCTGCAGACGAGGCAAGCGACCAAACTGTAGAGGGCCAGCTCCTTTCCAAAATTCTTCGCTTTCTACTGAAAGTAAGACTATGTCACACTCCATGCCTTTAGCTAACACCTGTACAAAGTCTCCCTGAGTAAAAGTATGCTAAACCGCTGAAAATCTCCCAAGCATAACACCGCCTTAAGTTAAGGTAGACATAAGCAACCAAAGTTAAAATGTACATAGAAAGTCAGAATCTTTGGCATCAAAACTACTCATTATATCAAAATCAACCAAAAGCATTTTCATGTTTAAAAGCATCGAACAACTGCAAATGTGACTAACTCAGAGATATCAACAAGCAATGTGATAATGTGGTATTGAAGATATTGCAACAAGAACAAATAAACAAAATAGAGGAATAATACGAGTAAAAATCTGCATGAATATACTTTACTGAAAGCCTGTGCTACTGGCTGGGATTGAAACAGATGACAAAGAAGAAGAATGTTATTGTTAGAGGTCACTAAGGAACCTGGTTTTGCAAATAGTTGTACTCCTTTTTTCTTTTTCTTTGCATTTAGCTTTCCTTATCAATAGGGGGGTGGGGGGGAAGGCAGCTTATTTATTGAATTAAAAAAGCTTAAAGAAAATCGGTGAAAGAAGCCCACTAACCCACTCTTCCTTTCCCCAGTATATGGTCATCTATTATTCCCATTGTTACTAAAGGTAAAGCATGAAAAATTGCTATGTACAGCTATTATTACCATAATAACAATCACTATAGACCATTAATAGTAATCATTCAAATATTTATAACCACAATGTTACCTTTAAAAAAATGATACCTTAGCCACATACTTGGTATCATCTCCCCTCCTCTTCACTTTGACCTGCAGCCAAATAAAGATGACACGGTTGAGTATCCACTCATCTCTCATTTTCAAGATTGTGTTATATTTATAGCTCAATTTGAGATTGTATACTTCAAATATTAGTCATCATAGATTACCTGAATTGCAATAGAGTTAAAACAATACTCCCTCCGTCCCAATAGATTCTTAACATTTGAAACAGAGTGTTCGGCACACATTTTAAAGCTCTTATCTACTATAGTTATATAATATATTTTTAAAATTTTCTTTTTTCGAATAAAAATTTAGACATTTAATTTTTATTCAGAAGAAAAAAGTTTCTAAAATAATTTTTACAACTATACTAGATAAGAGCCTTAAAATGCGTGCCGAAAACTTCATTTCAAATGTTAAGAATCAAGTGGGACGGAGGGAGTATAAAGATTTCATGTTTAAACTTATCAGAATCTGGTGTCGTGCTTGTTGAAGGTCTATGTTAAATTTCTTTAGCTTAAACTAGTTAGAATGCATATATTACATGGAGTTAATCTAACATATATGCTACAGTGAAGAGCACAGGAGAAGGAAAACCACAACAGAGGCTGAAGTCCACTGTTAGGGCATGCACAAGACAAGGTTAATAGGTTTAGTGTCTGTTTGTTTTTTTGGAAAAAAATATATTCTAACGTAAGGTAACTTAAAGTAAAAATAATGTCCTTCTCTTTAGTTTCGTCTTATGATTTACAACCAAGTTATCAATTGAATTTCAAAAAGTAGGAAGGTAGGTACTTATTTAGGTAAATCATTTAGGTTTAACTTACTAATGCTTGTTTCAAAATAATTTTGAGTAACTAGTAACTCATTTGAAAGTAAGCTAAACAGACCCTTAGTCATCTTACTATAACAATAAAAGTCAATAGAAAACAATGAATGAAATTAAAACACAGGAAGAAATCAAATATTAATATGTGTTAATTTTATGTTAATATTTACGAATAAATTGCAATATGTTCTAAAGTTTGATTGTATATAGAAAAGAGATTATTAGGAATATTCTAGGTTACGTAATTGGTAGCAAGACAACAAGAGGATTCTTTTTCCTTTATTTTCAACATGCTACTTGTTGCCTTGTTGGTAAGTTATAGGCTTTAACGTTTTGTTTTTGTGTTTGTGTTTTATTTGTTGGGCC
This sequence comes from Anethum foeniculum, assembly GCA_003724115.2. Classification (NCBI taxonomy): domain Eukaryota; kingdom Viridiplantae; phylum Streptophyta; class Magnoliopsida; order Apiales; family Apiaceae; genus Anethum; species Anethum foeniculum. The sequence continues at coordinate 19,087 of PHNY01167477.1, read as the reverse complement.
TTAAATGGATCTAGGAGCAGCAATCTTATTTACATCTGGTAGGCCATTTTGACAAGAAAAATACTGATATAAGTTTATCTATTCTTGACCAAATGTGACACTAGACTAACAAATGATTGTAGTAAAGTGTAAATAAGACTATTTTCAACAACATACTACCAATGGCTTAGCAGACTTATGTTTTTAAACACAAGTAATACTAGCTATCAAACTCAAAATACAGCTATATAATATGTTCATCATTCAACGTGTTATGCAGGTAAAGCAGCTATCAAAGCACAGGCAGAAATCTTTATTGGTGATTCTTTTTTGAATTACAAGGGATAGGCAACAAATATACTAGGAAATGTCCCAAAATTTACCTGAGTATAGTGCTCAACACAATGAGCATTGGTCAAAAGCTTCCCGTTTCCAATCACAAAAGCACTAAATTATTAACATTAAAAGGTCAAGCATCAATAGCGAAAGTTAAAACTAAAGGTTTTAATCATAGACTTAAGTTTTAACAAGTTCCAGGAGCAGTCTCTAGGTAGTAAAATTAATACATGCCTTCCGGTGCTTGTATATTGTCTCTGTTTTTGCCAAGGAAGCGAGTAATCAGGTGCAGTATGGGTACAGTAAACCTTGACAACAGATCAAAAAAATCAAAAATGAACTCAACATATAGGTAAATTATATACAAACATCATATGCCATCATTACAATTATAACAAATTAATATTCATGCGCCATATAAAGGATCAAGATTAGAATATATGCTGAGATGCGCATGAAATTCATTATACTACTATTAGTATCCTGAATTCCTGATTCTCATCAGCAACATTTGTGACTTGCACTACTTGTATGTCTGCTGCATATTGACAGAAGCTGCAAAGAGTGGTAAAATTTACGAAATCAAATTGATTATCCATAAACCTGGAGATTTAAAACTTGCACCTTGACTTAATAGGTGCAAGTAATAGCTAATGGATTAAACTAGTAAGTGATCATCAATTACAAACTGGTCTGTGACATACGACAGTGGTTCCATAAGATCACCAGCTATGGATTCGATGATTATAGAAGATTCTTATATCACTTTTCCGGTGCTAGTATGAGTGTATAAGCACCAAACTATATCAATATAATATAGAAGGAAGCCCCAATATGCATTTAAAATGATTTTCAATGTAAGTAAGCTGAGCCAAGGACTTGTCTCCATCATTTACCCATCCCTCTCTTCCAGGAGGGTGAAAGTTTGGATCCCGCTAGATATTTGTGGAGTGGAGAATTTATATGGTGTGTGGTATTTAAAATTTGAAATAGCCCCCAAAAAACATATTATATCTAGCTCCATGATGCTTACCTTTGCCACAGCATCAAGAAACGTCACATCTTGAAGTTACTTGTTTCAACCTGGGAAAACCAGTAACACTTAAATTAGATACATCTTACATTTCCTTGCTCCGCGTCACTGGATTTAGGTTAATACGACTTAAAAATGGCATCCACAAATCAGTTAACAATATAATATATAAATAGATGACTTCCAATCTCAGGATATTCGCAATTAATAAGCACTTTATTTTCAACGAAAACATTTAATAATCAGCTCAACACAAAATCAGTACATAATCTTTAAAAGGAAACTTTTTTACAAAACCGGAGAAGACTACAAGACTGCAACTTATTCAACATCTCATATATATAATAAAAATATTTGCCACCAAAAAATCTAGAGCTCTGACTTTAGAGTTCGGAGACAGGAATCCAACTTCATCAATTAACAACAACATTTCATAAAAGAGCGATTCTCTTCATTTTAATCATGGAAGTTGCAGAAAAACATGGACAGGAATCCAACCTCATCAATTGACAACAACATTTCATAAAAGAGCGATTCTCTTCATTTTAATCATGGAAGTTGCAGAAAAACATGGATTTTAAGTGGGTAAAACTTCATGAGTCTCTTGACACCAAAGTATCAAACAGTGGCCCTTTTAGCAGCTAAGCACAAGTGCAGGGTACAAAGTACATTATTTACATTTTTCAACATATGTGTAGCTTTAAAAGCAGTGATAAAGACTTGAATGCTGTCAAGGAAATAAAAAGTGAGTAAACATTACGGTAAATACAAAGAAATTAGAGTTGTACATCTGTGAGTCCTTTGGTGATACCAAAGGCCTCAAGAAGCCAAGTGCTGACAATCATACTCATTTTTGCATTATGCAACAGATGACATTAGACAAATTACACCCCTTACCAGGATAAACCTGATTAGAGAGTGAAAATTGAAGCGGTATGAAAATTATACAAACTCAGACTTCTACCTGCAGCTCCTTTGAATCAACAAAAAATCTCTTGGTGGCCTTTCTTTGTCCACCAGATGATTTGAAAGCTGTTGATTGAGATTGTCGAGTTTTGCTTCTTGCACAATGATCCATGGCTTCTAAGAAGGGGCTTTCACCTTTCGATCTTTTAGACAAGTTCCGCAAAACAACTTCTTTCTTAGATATAGAGAAATAACAGTTGATCGAGCCGGTTAGCTAAAATTGAAGAAATATATATACACACACAGAGAGAGTAAAGATGGATAACTCAGATATAAGATTACGGGTGAAATACCCTAGTATGGCAGCACCATTGTAGCAATACTCTGATAGACATGTAATGGATCAATCTTACTCAATCTTATACTATTGTAATAGTAAATTATCTTTGACTCACAACTGTATCTGGATTAAGAAAAAACAAAAACTTAATCATGGTTTCTATAGACATCACATGCATAACTAAACATTGAGAGCTGGATCCGCAAAGTTTTATGTATAATGTTGAGTGTTGACATCTAGTATGAGCAGGACTGGGACCTAAAGATAGTCCAGAAAAATCAACACCTCAAAAGGAATCAAACACTATATTGTTTTTTAAATTTAATACTTGTCTTACCTTCTGGAAGTAAGAACATACCAAAGCGGGCGTCTTGAGGTATTACCTCACATTAGTTCTCTCAGTATGTATAAATGCAGCTTTAAATTTAGTATACTACTCTAGAGCTGGTGTAAAGTGATATTATCAAAGACTTTTTATATAACAACACTCACCCATAAGAAAATTACATTAAGATTTGAAATCGCACATTGTTTATTTAGAAATAAGAACCTGAACAAACCCTTTTTCTTAGATATCTGAATTCACTTTGTGTAAGGTATTCCATTTTTGCAATCTAACCAAATAAATTTCTACAAACCTATATTATTCCGGATATATTCAGCCTTCTTTTACTGATTTCGATGTATAGCTGGATAACATGGGCAATCCAGGTACTTTAACATAAAGTATGACATTTGCTAATTACAAAATAGCATAGTCATTGCTATAATATGACACCTTCATTAAGAGTATGGTAACTTTTGTTCATTTCTGTTCATTTGTACTTAATTGATGGTGCGGCAAGGATGAATATATCCATATTTGATTGGCTTGCATATATCGTTCCTTAGTTGCACATTTAGAACATACTATGCATCTATGCAACTTTGCATCCAATTACGGCATTGCATTGGAGTGGTCATTTTATACATCTAGCTGGATATTAGCGATAGAACCAAGTAAAGAAAATGCATTTAAACCAATTATAACATGTACAAATGCATATAAAATTCTCATTGCAGTACATCACTATCCTAATGTGCACAAACAACAGTCTTTAAATAAAAACTATATACATGTAAAAAAAAATACATAAAGATTAAGTATAAGTTTACATACCTTTTTAGAAGATTTGCAAGGAAATGTGGAAATGGGCTTTTCGGAATAATCATTCTTGGTGCTTTGATTTATAGCTTTGGTAATACATAAGGAGAAAAGGGTTTTAGCAATTTGAACTGAAAGCAGATAAATGTAGTTTAATATTTATGCTGGCTTTTGATTAAGGGTGTGATTAAAATTCAGTCAGGTTAAACTTCATCCAATATGAATTCAATAAAACTTTGCGGTCAGTTCGGATTTTCAATGAGTTTGAATATGATTCGAGCTCCCCTACTTAAAACTCGTAAACTTATATAGTAGCATGTATATTGAATACTGCTTATAACGCAAAGTATATTATTTCGTGTCGGAGTAATCATTTCTGATTGTGGTAATCTCATCAGAAACTTGATGAATGTTTCTATGAACGATCCGATAACAAAACAGCCAACTTGTCTTGTTATTATCTCGTTCTAACCAGGTTGTATAATAATTAGTTTGGAAATTGTCCTAACTGAACTTTATTTGCTTTAATGAATGATTTCTATGGATTCAACCAATCCCATGTAGAGAGTAAAGACCAAAACCATCGTAGAGATTCCGCGTGTACCCTTGTTGGACAACCTGATCCGAACCAATCCCATTTCCACCTATTCAAATCAATTTTTTTAACTCGATATATATTTGAGTTGAAAAAATGATAACTTGATTTAAATGAGTTGGATATGGGTTTTGATTTTTTTAGACCAATACAATTCAACTAGATTCGATTAAAAATAAGGAAATTTAATAATCAATAGATATATATACGGTATTATTACTATTATTATGTGTTATTAGTTAAATACATGAGCCTATTAATATTAGTTTGCTTATACATATTGCATAATTTATTTGAAGGCGCTATTTTATTCGGGAAAAAAAAAACCTAGATTCTTTTTGGTTCAATATCATTGAAGTTTGATAAATTATTTATTTGTGTTATAATTTAGTATGGATTTAAGAAATATGTTTATTGTTTATTCAAGCTTCTTTATGTGTTAAAATTTAGATATTTAAGATCTACGGAGTCTTTTTTTAATGATGAATGATTGTAATATTTTGTTGTATTATCTTTAATTTGTTTTGACCTTTTTCATTTTTAGTTTTAATATTTTTTTACAAAAAATTATTCTATATATCTATTATTTCGACCAACCTAGACCTAACAAATTAGGTCAGGATTCGAAGCACCGAACAGAAATTCATGGAACAGAGATTCGATCTGAGATCCGAATTGTATAATCTGATAATCATCCGAAAATCAATTTAAATCGATCCGAAATCCTAACCGAAAATAATCTGAAGTACTAGATCCGCTTATAACTTGAAACCGATCAAAACCGAATAATATATTATCTGAACCAAATATAAGCCGGAGTATGTAATCCGATATAAATTCGAATTAGAAAAATAAGAGAATTGAGTTTAGTTTAATTGTTATAGTTTAAAGGATCATAGCTTATTATCCATATACATTAACTAAAAAAATATGTATTTATAAGCAAAATTCGTATTTAGAACAATTTTTTATTTATGATAACATAATTATTTAATTATAATTTTTATAGAAAAGTACATTATATTATATTAAAAACACTACATTTAACAAAAAGATATCTTTTAAAGTCTTACAAATTGAAAAAAAAAAAAAAAAGAAGAAGATAAGTTATGATCCGAAAATATCTGAACCGAACTTAATCCGAACCGAATCACGTCCGATCTTAATCCGAATTTCATCCGATTTTAATCCAAATTAGACCCGAACCGAATCAAATCCGATCGGATCCGAACGATCTCCAAATATATCATAATCCGAAAGTGAATCTGATCCGAAACTGATTCGATTATCCGAATTGTCAGGTCTAGGCCAACCTCATCCAAATCAAAATGCATTAAATGGATTGGGTTATGAAATAATTTTTTATAGGTTGGATTGATTATCCGAATTGTCAGGTCTAGACCAACCCCATCCAAATCAAAATGCATTAAATGGATTGGGTTATGAAATAATTTTTTATAGGTTGGATTGAAAATTTACAAACCCGATTTAATTGATTTGCGTTGATTAAATCTATCAACCCAATACGTGTACACCCCTATTAGAGACCAGAAAGAGTAAAAATAGTAAAGGAAAAAAAAAAGAGGAGAAGAATTGTGGGCCCCTATTAGAGACCAGAGAGAGTAAAAATAGTAAAGGAAAAAAAAAAAAAAGAGGAGAAGAAATGTGGGTAAAGAAATGTGGGCAAAGGGGAAAAAAAAAAAGAGGTAAAGAAATGTGGGCAAAGGGGAAAAAAAAGAGGAGAGAAAGGGGCATTCCGAGAATTGAACTCGGGACCTCTCGCACCCTAAGCGAGAATCATACCACTAGACCAAATGCCCTTGCTTGTTAAAATCGCAAAATATATAAAGTAATTTCTTTACTTCTAAACATCTTTCAGTTTATTAACCCTTCTGGCTAGTGACTACAAGCTAAATTCATCTGTGCTCTTACGAATATCTCCTTGAACATCACTTCGTCGAATTGATCCGGTAATCATCCTCTGTACATCATTGTTATTTATTTTTTTAATTAATTTTGTGATTGAAATTATTTGACTTTTCTTTAGCTTTTGTTTTTTTATGTTGTTCAAATTTCATTTCTGTTAGTATGTAATGTATAAGTTTGTGTATGTGTAATAGAGTGAAGACGTTGATTAAATTGAACTGGGTTTGATGTTTTGCAAAATTGAGTTTTTGATGTTGTTGCTTAAAATGATAACTTTGTGCTACTAGTTAGGTGCAAGGATGAACTAAATACTATATATGTTACTGTTAGTGTGCACCCTACACACAGAGAGAGAGAGAGAGTTATAATTATGATTAAAGCGGTAATAAATGATGTAGAGAGAGAGAGAGTTTTATTACATGTATAGAAAGAGAGGGGGGGGGGGATTATATGTTGATCAAATGCACTTGATAAGTAAAAGATATATAGCGGTCTGAATATATAATCTGTCTACTAGTTTTATGGTGCTAAACACTGGCCCTATGGTTGCTATTGTTTTTAGTTCAATGGCCACATGGCGGTTCTGATGTAGACAAGGCTGGATGCATGACTTCTTACAACAGTGGTGTCTCGGAGTTCAATCAAATGCTTAAAAATGCACTATTCGGAGCAAAGCAACAACTTTCCAATGCTGATGTTGTTTATGTGGATATATATTCTGCATTGTTGGATATGTTCCAAAACCCGTCATCTCATGGTAATATACAAAAAAAATAAAATTTATATAGTCTCAAATGTCATAGACCGAGAATAATACTTAACTTTTTGTAATGCAGGATTGAATCACGGCACAACAACTTGTTGTGGAGCTGGTGGAGGGTTTTCAGTTCAATGGCGACATGGCGGTTCTGATGTAGACAAGGCCGGATGCATGACTTCTTACAACAGTGGTGTCTTGGAGTTCAATCAAATGCTGAAAAATGCACTGCTCGGAGCAAAGCAACAACTTTCCGATGCTAATGTTGTATATGTGGATATATATTCTGCATTGTTGGATATGTTCCAAAACTCGTCATCTCATGGCAATATACAAAAAAATAAAATTTATAGTCTCAAATGTCATAGACCGAGAATAATACTTAACTTTTTGTAATGCAGGATTGAGTCACGGCACAACAACTTGTTGTGGAACTGGTGGAGGGTCTTACAATTTTAATTCTCAAATAACGTGCAGTCATTCGGGTACTATAAATGGTTTAAGTGTTACTACATCAGCTTGCGAAAATCCTTATGATTAAATAAGCTGGGATTGGGTGCATACAACAGAAGCTGCCAACAAGATTGTGATAAATGCCATTATCAGCGGATATTATACTGAACCTGCTTTTAATCTACATAAGTATTATGATATTAACCTATCGATTGATCATGCCATTAATTTTGGTTAAGCTTTAAATTTTGTGTCATATATAAATAAGATTGACTTCGGAATATCTAGCTTTTCCATTTTATAAAGGCAGAGCAGGAATTATCTTTACAACACAAAATATTTTTATATAAATTTTTGAACATTTAATACAAATATAATATTTATGCATCACTTTTTAGGATGCAACATTTTACACATATGAACAAACCCCGCCCGTCTTTTGGCACCCCCACCCATATGCTTGAGTGTCCGTTCAATCTTATTCATAAATTACACGAAATTTAAACCAAGATTAATGGCATGATCAACCGATAGGTTGAATATCACAATACTTATGCAGATTAAAAGCAGGTTCAGTATAATATCCGCTGACAATGGCATTTATCACAATTTTGTTGGCAACTTCTGTTGTATGCACCCCATCCTAGCTTATATAATCATAAGGATTTTCGCAAGCTGATGCAGTAACACTTGAACCATTTATAGTACCCGAATGACCGCACATTATTTGAGGATTAAAATTGTAAGACCCTCCACCAGCTCCACAACAAGTTGTTGTGTCGTGCTTCAATCCTGCATTACAAAAAGTTAAGTATTATTCTCAGTCTATGACATTTGAGACTATATAAATTTTATTTTTTTGTATATTACCATGAGATGACGGGTTTTAAAACATATCCAATAATGTAGAATATATATCCACATATACAACATTAGCATCGGAAAGTTGTTGTTTTGCTCCGATTAGTGCATTTTTAAGCATTTGATTGAACTCCGAGACACCACTGTTGTAAGAAGTCATGCATCCGGCCTTGTCTACATCAGAACCGCCATGTGGCCATTGAACTAAAACGCTGGATAGCAACCCATGTGGCCATTGAACTAAAGTTTGTGTATGTATAATAGAGTGAAGGCATTGCTTAAATTAAACTCGGTTTAGTGTTTTGCAAGATTGGTTTTCGATGTTGTTGCATAAAAATGATAACTTTGTGCTACTAGTTAGGTGCAAGGATGAACTAAATACTATATATGTTAGTGTGCACCCCGCACGCGCGCACACACACAGAGAGGGGAGAGGTGAGAGAGAGAGGGAGGGAGATTATATGTTTATCAAATGCACTTGAAGTAAATGATGCGGAATGAATATAATCTGTCAACTAGTTTTATAGCTCACTATCAAACTAATGTAGACTCTTTGTCGTTATGTGTCGAGCAAATTATTGATTTTTGTTAACGTAAAGATGGAATAACCACTGGTTGTTAAAGGCTGATTTGATTTTGGTTTAGGAAATGTAAATAGATTTATCTATTAGTCAAATGACTCAAATGATTAGTGTAATTCTCCTTTATGATTCATATCTGGTGTTTAAGTATAGTTGTTGAGAAACAAAATATTCATATTAATGTGAAAAGGCATAGCACATAGTTTATGTTAAATGAAAGAAATATGCATTGAAGGAGGGTGGATTTTTAGTCAAATTGTAGAATGCAATAATAGAGTATTAAAGTGAGTTGTATTTTATTTTGTTATGGCAGTGGATTATTATGAGCTATTAAGTAGCAGCTTTTGATGAGCATCTGTAAGGAGTAATTTGTGAGGATTAGTTTTACGGTTCTCCTCATGTAATCTTATCTAATCTCAGAGCTTATTGATTTCTATCATGAAGTTGTTATTTTATCTCTTCTTAACGGTGTGGGTTGCAATCCATTCATATTCTTCTCTTTTGCGATTGAGAAGCCCTTGGGGTTGTGGATTTTATGTTGCGAATCCACCAAGATTTAACTTTTTATGCTTTTATTCCATGGGTCCTTTGTTTTTAATCTTAATACAGCTTCAGATGGTTATCAATTGACTTGTGAAGTTAAATTACATAGCTTATGTCTATAATTCTCATCTATCTCATACGTATTTGATATTATTTATTACCTTACAGACCTACTGTTTATTAAAGCTAAAGTTAATACACACAAATAGAGAACTAAATCTACAGCATGACGTATTCAATATTCATAATGCAAAATATGTCATTAGTATTAAAGGTAGAGTAACATTTTGCATATCTATTTATGGGTTATGATCCATTGTCTATCTTCTCTTTTGTGGTTGCAGAACCCAGGAGTAGTGGATTTTCTGCATTTAATCTACCAAGCTTATCTTATATTTATTTTATGATTTATCTTTTTATAATGCCTCACTGTTAATTCTTGTCCTGCATCATTTATTATTACTTAGCAGGATTGCTTGCATCTCGGGAGCTTGGCCGTGAGGGAATACTATGGTGGCCCCAAGAAAAAATAAGAAGAAAACAGGAAATGTTGCTGAATCTACTCGACAGGAGTTGCCATCTGAACTGAAAACTCTGCAATCTCTGAAGCCTTGAGACAAAATCATGAAGGCGTCAGCTAATCAAAAGTCTGCAGGTAAAAGAAGATTTAAGAAAGGATTAAAGACTGGTCAAGATCAATTTGAAGACAAAGGAAAAAGGTTGAATGAAGAAAAGAAGCAAGTGATTATTGATAGAAAAAGTATTACGCTTGCTGAATCCACAAAACAACCTGTGCTTATTAAAAAACTGACCCCAAAGAAGCCTGAAAATAAAATAGTGAAGAAGTCCAATATTCAAAATTCTTCACATGAGAAAGGTGTAAAGATTACTAAAGTCCAAGGTGGAGACCGTGAAAAGACTATTAATAGAAAAGACAATTAAATAAAGAGAGACAGTAACAGAGACGCTGTAAAGAATCTGTGCCCCGAAGAACATACCTGGAGGGATCATAAGGCAGAGAGGAATCTTGGTGGGCCGATATTCATGTGCAATGGAAGAACAAAACCAGACTGCTTTTGATACTGGGTGATGGGTGTGTCAACAAACAAACAAGAAGTTGTAATGGGTATCAAACCTGGACTCTCGCTTTTCCTATATGATATTAACTCCAGGTCCTTGTATGGAATATACAAGGCTTCTTCTGTTGGTGGCATGAAACTTGTACCAGCTGCCTTTGCTGAGACTTTCCCTGCTCTGGTCTGTTGTATATTTCTTTTTTTACCTTCTCCAGGTATGATCCTCTGTAATCCTGAACTCTTTGTTGCTTTAATTGATTTTTTAGGTTCGGTTCAGCATTTACAAGGACTGCCAGCCATTACCTGAGAGTGCATTTAAAAAAGCAATGAAGGATAACTATGCGAGAAAACACACAAGTTCAAGACAGAGATGACTGTTGAGAAAGTGCGCCAGATCCTTTACTTCATTTGATATTTAATATGATATAAGCTTCTTTTTCTGTCTGGCGAATTGTAGTAGTTGATTGTCGGCTTAGTTTAAATCCCTCTCCTCTGTTTCATGTAGGTAAAGAAATTGGCATGCCTGTTTAAGCCTGTCCCGCAATTGCAATCTGAAGCAAATTCTTCTCTTCATTGTCCTTCAAAAAGTATCTACTTTCAACCCCCAGCATCACATGAAGAGGCGCATGCTGCAATAGACCATGTGGCTTCTCCTAGTTCACTGTTTCTTTCGGGAAAAAATACCGAAGCTTTGTGCTTCAGGGAGAAAAGCCTAACTCTACTATTCCAGGACATGCTTATGATCCTTATAGAGCTAATTGAAAATGGGAGCAGCCACGTAGGGATCCTTCTTTGTTAAGTGGGTTTGAATTTTGAAACCTTAGTGCCCAGAAGGAGTACTTCTGATGAACTCTTTCTCAGTGAAAAAGATTATCGAACTTATGGACTCAAGGGGCGGAATGAAGTACCTCAAAAGAGTGGCTCAGTGGAATTCAGACCTCTTTTAGATAGTTACCATGTGGAAAGATATAATCCTTACCACGATAGCGCTGCTTCGTTGGTCAATCAGTATCTGTTTTCTCCGCCAGAGCCTGTAGATAATATGCAATGTAGCGAACCTTATGCCAATGATAGCAGATGGAATCCAGGAAGAATAGCTTCTAATAAAAGCGAAAGGTTGTATTCAAGATATGGTTCTGGTTCCCTATCAGATTACAATAGACAATACCACCAGCTTGGAGATGAACCTGGATCATGTTCTACACCAGTCTCTTCTCAGTATTCTTTTGCAGGGCCTTCTGTGTCATATCAGTAACACCAAACTGCATCTTAATGTAAGGTCTCTCAGGATTTAATTTTGAAGTATTTTGCAATTTGATGAGCATAGCCTGGCCACTAATTGAAAGTCACTGTAAAAGTAGCGTTGTAGCTTGGAAACTGTGTCCTTCTGCTACCTAATGTCTATTTACATTTGCTGTAACTTCATTAGCACATTATTTTTAAGTTCGTAGCATAGCTCCTCTAATAACCAAGTAGTACGCCTGCAAATTGTTCTCAAGTTGCAGTATTTTGTGTTTTCTGATGGTAAAATGATAGCCTGGTGCTCTATTATAAAAACAAGGTAAATAGCTCTTTTTTTTAATGACTATTGCATCGCTAAACATTGTCAGATGTTCCAACTCCTAAATAACGACATTCTTTGTCTCAGTTCACTCATTACCTACCAGATATTAGAAACTTTAAATATATGAATGCATGATTTATGTTGAGGAGAAGCTTGATAGATTATGTAGTACATGATGACAGTGCACTACAATTCTTGCAGGCATGTTGATTATAGTACTGAAGCCTGAAGACTTCTTATTGTGTCGTGTATACAGGTCTGAAATCAATATCATTCTTGAATCTTGAATCCTGATGGTGCCAACTTTGGTCTTAGATAATTAAATATGCCTGCTACTATCTTGCGTTTTGTCTTCAGATTCCTACATGGTCTAGACTATCATACTTGTAATGGAATGGTCATACCATGAGACTGCTGAGTTTAATCATAGTGCTGGACCTACAATCATCTTTAGGAGAAGCGTCTTACAATAAAATCTAGTTAAATAGTATGAACTTCCACATGTTTAAGATAATGAGCCCTTTCAGTCTAGTTATTATTATTGCCTTCTGTATTACTTGGTATAAGTTAACATCATATTAGATCTTCTTTTCAGCCTTGTATTTGATGAATTCATTTAGTTTTTGTGCTAGTATATATTGTTCATTGGTGCACGAAATTATGTGTTTCTTACTGCATTGTTGTCAACCCCTGATTATTTTTATTTTGTTGCCTTTTTCTTCTGATATGGAGTCGTTGCATTGTAGTCCCTCCGTCCCCCTCATTTCTTTATAGTTTCTTTCTCATGCTCGACACGCATTTTAAGACTATTATAAAGTGTAGTTCCATAATTTATTTTTAAAATTTTCTTTTTTTGAATAAAAATTCAAACATTATATTTTTATTTAGAAGGAAAAAAAATTCAAAATAATTTAGAAAATTATATTTTATAGAAGCATTAAAATGTGTCGAGTCTCCGTCCCACCCGTCCCCCAATATAAAGAATTGAGTGGGACGGAGGGAGTGCTTGCCTAGAAACTCATTACACTACCTATATACTGAAACTGTTTTAGTTTTGTGATCTTCTGCATAAGCGTGTTTACAGTAAAATGCTTGCTTCCTTCTTTCTCTAAATTGTAAAAGCCTTCTTTTAATAGTTTTTACTGAATATAGGAAGTTTTGGGTACCAAAAAAATTGAATATTTACCCATTTACAGTATGGAAGTTCGAGTCCAAAGTAGAATCTCGCAGTATCTTCGAATTATATCCGCTGTGGAATAAGTTAAAGCAAAATTTTGGTGTGGTCACGAACTCAACATAGGTCCAATTTCAGTAATCATATACGAGAGAGCAAGATGACAAGATCTAAATCCGCAAGAATATACCCTTTGGGTCATTGGGATAACACGAAACTAGTACGTACATATAGGATCTGAAGTTTGAACAGGCTACAGAGGGATGTGGACCTTTTTAGCAAGGTCCTGTTATCTTAATATTCACATATCGTGTCGTTGCGGAAAGAGTTGATGATTTGGAAACAACAAACAAGGAAGTTTTGTTTTTTTGTTAATTAATTACACTAGCTTACTCGTTGCACGAGTTCCTCCTAATATTCATATATTTTTATTTTTTATTATGTATAGTTTTAATGAAAATTTATAAATAATTAAATATTAAAATAATAGTTATATAATTATGATTTTCATTTAAATATGTATAATATCAAAATAATCTTACTCTATCTTTAATAGACGAAACATTAAAAGTTTGGCCGCTACCTATTTTTTTGGTACTTTGGCGATTTTACATAATTACCCTTACTTATATATTTTGAAAAAAGTAAATTTTATAAAAAGGTTTTATACACTATATAAAAATATCACATGCAGCTATCTTTTTCAATCAAAACGGGTTACTTTTTCTATTTTTCTTAACTAAAACACCTATATCATGGGCAAAAAAACACGTTATCAATTAATTTTTTCAACTAAAATACCAATTAATATTTTCCAAAAATATCACGGGCAACTAAAATATCTTTCTTTCCTAGAAATTTCTCGGACAACTAAAATATGTCTATTTTCCGAAAATATCACGGGCAAGTATATTTAATAAAGTAGAATAATAACAATATATTTATATTAATAACTAATCAATTAGTTTTTTTTATATCACGAGCAACTAAAATACTCTCTTTTTCGAAAATATCATGGATAAGTCTATTTAAATATAATTATTAATAACTAATCAATTAGCTTTTTTTATATTATGAGTAACTAAAATATCTTTCTTTTCCCAAAATATCACGGGTAATTAAAATATCTCTCTTTTCCAAAAATATCACGATCAAGTCTATTTAATAAAGTAGAATAATAATAATAATATA
>PHNY01167471.1:3737-16715 GCA_003724115.2 Anethum foeniculum | reverse complement strand
TCTCAGCAACATTTTTTTAACTATAACAAAGACATGGGCAAATCCGTCTTTTCACAATTAATAAAATTACTCACCAATTTTATCCCCCTGTTCTGCTATTATATAGATAAAGGATAGATAAAGATGATAGATGATAGATAGATAAATTCAATTTTAGAATTAGCTCTACAAATAATTTAATAATTATGTTTGAAGTTAAAAATTAAATGTATTACTGTTTTAGACATTCACATATTATGGGTATGTTTAAAAATACATGTATATGTTAATGAATAGACCCGAGTTCGATTCTCACAAACAACATCTTTTTTAAAATAAATATTAATATAGGGGCAGGTTAGCCATTTCAAATCGTGAATAAAGTGTCTTATGAATTTCATGAATAAAATGTCTCATTAATTAAAGCCTACGTTGGTGTATTATATAGATAACTAACATAATAACCCGTGCGTTATTTTCTAGATTTTTTTTTGTGCAATACGTAGTAAAATGTTCTCAATTATTTGTTTATTAATATAAAATTTTAATATCGCTAGTGTACCTCATATAAGTTGATTGACTATCAGTGTGTATGATTTATATATAAAATTTTAATTTTAATACTAATATATCTCATGTACTTGAATGAGTACAATTAATTTAGCTTTTATGTGTATAAATACAAAAGGTCAATACATATAATAAATTAGCTAGTATGTTCTCATGAAATAATAAAAAAAATCCATCTGGGACAGGAAGAAACCAACTAAAATTAAAAAAATAAAATAAAACTAAATCAAGCTTCCTACTAAGAGATTGATCGTTACAAAACCGCGCCTCTAGTATCTCCAACTAAAAATCTACTAAGTTTCAGAGGATAGCTTTTCAATATTCGAAATATTTAATCCCGTAAAACTTCTTCATTTGATAATCAATATGTAGCACGGTTACCCTCTCGATATACACGATATATCATCACCGTCTAATCTGAGCTTCTAACAAAATCGCGAGAATATTTAAGATCATGAGCACGTTAATTTCTGTCATTACCATTTTGTTTGCTCACAAGTCAGACTATCAAGGGGAACTTCCAAATGCTTTATCTGAAAATTTCACACTAGCTCAAGAACTTTGGTTATGGATAATAAATCTACCCTAAAAACTGTGTAGTGACAAAAGTTCGCCAAGAAATTTGAGACAAACGTTCCCATATGATTTCATATAATTGCTCCACCACATGGAGGACATGAGATCTCTTCGTAAATCTTGAGAAAATACCACCCTTCTTGCCGGACATTCCAAGTCAAATAATATTTATACGTTCTATATTCTAATAATAGTGAAATGTTGAATATTTAAAGATCTGCCAGAATTTTGTAACTTACCATCTGCGGGCATCTATTAAAAAAATATCAAAAAGTGACTAATGTGAGAACTTTAATTGATCAAGTTTTTAATATTTTTTTAATTAAATATTAATTATTTCATTGATTTCTAAGTTGTTTATTCCGGGACGTTATCTTGATTGTGTAAAATACTCATTTATTATTAATATATAAACATTATTTTGTTAGTATAAAAAATTGTTCAAAATATTAGTGTCTTGTCCAGTCCACTTTGTCAATATACTGATATTTATATTCACTCTAAGATGAAAAATTTTACGAGTGTAATAAGAAGACTATTTTAATAATTAACATAATTTTTTTTGACTTTAGTATTTTTATAAAATTCATATACTTAAGTCCTCCTGGACCTGACTCTGTAGTTGTTGGATGTGTGGTGCGAGATGATTGTGATTTGTTTCTGCGAGCTCGGAGTAATATTATCAGCCGTGCAAGAAGGTCAAAGGAGGCAGAAGCTTTAAGCATGAGGGAGGTGTTGTCATGGATTAAGGGATGGAGGACTACCAAATGTCTGTATGAATTCGATTCAAAGTTACTGATAGACGTTTTTTCGTGCATAAAAAAGGAGGTCTTTGTTTGATACAATCATCGAAAATTGTAGTGAATTTGTTATACACTATGATGAAGTGTTACTTGAGTTTGTACATAGATCTGTGAATAATGTAGCTCATGGGTTGCTCGGGCGGCATATTCTAGTTCAGGTCTAAGGGAGTGGTACGATACTGCTCCTGAATTTATCATGTGTAATCGTTTGACAGATGATTTTTAATATAAGCAAGTACATTTTTTTCAAAAAAAAAAAAAAAGTCCCAACATGAATCATATCACCTCAATATTTAGGCATGTTAAACTTTAAAATCATCTTTGCTAAAAAATTACTTCGTCCAAAAGATATATCATCATCGTGATTATTTAAACGAAAGAATGTATTATATCGTATGAGTAATATAAATATATGTTTATTTCGACGAATCAATCATTATATACAGTCTAGTATTCTATTCACCAATAATTGTAAAAATAGTATTAATAATTAATTTTATAATCTTTTATTTCATTTAAATATTATTTATTATTATTTCAATACTCATTATTCCCCAATATATTAGTGATATATAATTTTTTATGATCAAAGCGACTTAATTTTTGATTGGAAATTTTCTAATGATATATATTAAACCCAATATGTATTTAATATTTTTAATGATATATTTTTTTAATTGTTTGTATCATATACTATATGAAATATTTATTCAAAATTAGCTAAATTTGAACATAAAAAAATCAAATAAAACTGATAAATTGGAACAAATGGACTAGTAACTTTAATTATTTAGAAATATATACGTAACTAAATAAATAAATATGAAAAGAAAATCATGATTAAAAAATATTATTATATTACAATAATAAAGTACCAAATTTTACTTTCATGGTAAAAATACATATTAAGTGCATGACAAAAAATACAAATGGTGTAGTGGCACAGTGGTACTGAAATGTGCAACTAAATGGCTATACTCATGTTCAAATCCCGTTAATAACATTTTTTATAGAGAAGATAGACGGCTACTCGATACTTAATAGTTTATTTTTTATGGAGAAGATAGGCGGCTACTCGATACTTAACAGTTTCCAGGGTCTTAAATTAGATGACTAAAAAAATAGTGAAATAACTTGCCTAATTCAGTTTTTTTTTTTTTTTTTAGTATCGGTCTGACCGTCATTCTTAAACATGTCATCAATAACTCATCCAATAGGGCAAGTTAGTCATTTCAAATCGTGAATAAAATGTCTAATGAATTTTATGAGTAATATATCTCATGAATTAAAACCCATATTGGTGTATTATATAGATAAAAATAGACGACAGCCAGATACTTAACAGTTTACAGGGTCTTAAATTAGATGACTAAAAAAGTAGTGAAATAACTTGCCTAATTCAGTTTTTTTTAGTGTGGGTCTGATAATTATCTGAGTACATTGTGTATGCTTTCTGGAATCGATTTTGAGGTTGTATTTTATTTAATTTTGTTCTTAAAAATAACCGTCACTCTTAAACACGTCATCAGTAACTCATTCCAGTGTCAAGGCTACACACGAATAGGGATCAAAGGTGGATTCCAGTGTCAAGGCTACACACGAATAGGGATCAAAGGTGGTCGTGACGGTGTTGTTAACTCATATGTAGTATATTTTTAAATAATTTTTTATTCTTGTTTTTATTGATAATATTTATGTTCGTAAGATAATATGTATATATAAATCTAATATATATGATTAATTATCTATTTTTAACTATATGACTATAGCATTTTTATATTATTCTTAGCATATTATGAGTAAAATTGCGATTCATTTGATCATGTATTATATAACAAACATTTTATAAATTAAATAAATGTATCAGAAATTCTTCCGAAATTTGGTTTAATATAAGACATTTGTTCAATATATAATTTTCCGGTATCAACAAATTATTAAAATTCATATTTTTTGTATTTTAATTCGATTGAAAAGAACAATTAATCTTTCTCTGAACTCAAAGAACCCATTATAATATGTTTCTTATTCGCCTTTAATAAATGTACACATTGTTTTCGATAATTTAATTTAATATTTAAGTTTAATTTATATGGGCTCCCCTCCTCACTTCGTTCCTGAACTCGTCAATCATCATCTACTGTATGACTAACTTTCGTAAGGCTCAAAACGAGATCGCTAAGTACAGAAGTCATATCAGTAAAGCTCTTTCATATCTGCTGTTCTTGCTCTGTCAAACGATTAAGTTGTCCAGGCAACACAAAAAGCAGTGCACTGGCGCTGAAGATATATATATCTAGGGAGAAAAAAAAATGTTAAATTAAACTTTGTTGCCCCTGAAAAGAAGTACGTACGTAAAATCTTTGACATCAGATGTATTGGATTTGTTTACATAATTGCTTCTTTCTTTCTTTTTCACTTTTGCGATCTCGAAATCTCTACAAATCTATGAGCCCCAATTATTGACTGTTTGTGAAAGTGTATTATATCAAGTAAATCCACCTGGATCATTTTACTTTGTACAAGGGGTCTTTTGATTTCCACAAATAAAGGAACATGTGGGGGGATTATCAGCTAGCATAAACAATTCCAAGCAAATGATAGTGAGATGAAAATTTTATTAATAATTTGTCTAACAGAATGACTGTGTGGTTTAATCTATTCCATTGCAAAATTGCCATGCAACATTTGCTTTGTCAACTGCCTAACTTACCGAGCGTGTACCAGCTAATATGAAGATATATAACCGTTTTTTCGCAAACATTTCTCCATTACGAGCTTAATATGACAATTTTCGCAAATTTTATGTCTTGACATCATATGTTATTTCTCCATTTCGGGCTAATATAATTTGTCAACGGCGTCTTCCTTATATACGTGCGGGATTGAAACAACTTAGGTAAAATATTGTGGTGTGTTACAAGTGTCTTCTATGCATATGCCGTAAGCAAACATCTCTTTTAATTTAAATAACATTTTCATAGATGTCTTTTATATATATCAGACGACAACCGACCCCTATATATGACCTTTTGGGCATTGGCACGAAAGCCGGCCGACGTCTATGGCCAAATGATGTCTGCGATATTTTTAAATCGACGCTTTTTTTAAATTAACATGGAGATAATATGGAGGTGCCATTATTTACTCATCTGTGTTGGCTTTGATAAATAAATATGTATAGTCTGTAAGAGCTGTCACTAGTAAAGAGGAGTTTAAGTTACTAAATCCCCGTAAACAGAGGGACCATCTATAAAAGAGGCAGACCGCAGATGTGTCAGTACATAACAAGTGATAGATGCAGTTACTGAGGGCTTCCAAGAAACGTTTGTCTCAGATAAGAATCTGTAAAAGAAAAAGTGGAAAATGACCCAAAGACGAGGGACTTTGAATCATTATGCATGCATATATAATAGTGAACTATATAGAAACATTTTAAAACAAGAAAGGCATCAAATCAAAAGGGTGGTGAAGCTTGGAGAAAAATGTCTCCGGTGGGATTGCCTCCAGGTTTCAGATTTCATCCAACTGATGAAGAGCTTGTAAATTACTATCTCAAGAGGAAAATCCATGGTCTGGAGATCGAACTTGACATAATTCCAGAGGTTGATCTCTACAAATGTGAGCCATGGGATTTGGCAGGTTTGTATGATTTACTCATCATCTAATCTTTCTACTCCGTCTAAAAGGTTCTGGCATTATGTTTCTGTACCGTGATCATTTCCTCATAAGTGTTCTTATAGAATTTAACCAGTTTTTAAATGAATCATGTCTCATTATGATCATCCTCAATGTAAAAATAAAATATTATAAATAATAAAAATTAATGGGTGGTTCTCTCCAAACTGCAAAACGGGAATGTTGGTCTGCTACTAATTAATGGGTTGTAAATATTCAGCAATTTTTAAGAACTAGTTTACCTCTAGTACTAATTTTACATGTTATAACCTGACTGACTGAATGCAGAGAAATCATTTCTGCCTAGTAGGGACCCGGAATGGTATTTTTTCGGACCCAGGGACAGAAAATATCCAAACGGATTTAGAACAAATAGAGCAACTCGAGCAGGATACTGGAAATCCACAGGGAAAGACAGAAAAGTTTCGTCCCAAAATTATCCAATTGGAATGAAGAAAACATTGGTTTACTACAGAGGTAGGGCTCCTCAGGGAATCAGAACTGACTGGGTAATGCATGAATATCGCCTAGATGACAAGGAGTGTGATGACAGTACCTCAGGAATTCAGGTATTTCGTTCAATTAAAGATAATAGCTAGGTTGAAGCACCAAACAGTCTTTAATTATATGTCCTAACTACGCTTAACATTGTTTTGAAGCGTAAACAAGTTGTTTTAGCATTCATATAACAATACAATCATGATGTACAGAAGATGTTTTATATATGTGCGTTTGCACTCCATCTTTTGATTATCAAAAATCCTATAAAATATTTTGTCTGTGATCAATTTAATACATTTCCCAGGCATTTGTGTTGAAAAAATATTTCACCTTGTCTTTAGAATGTTTCATCTTCCTCTTTTCATTCACTATTACTGGAAAGAGTACAAATTTAAATAATAAAAAAAAAGGGAGTATGTATGATTGGATCAAAAGGGATGAATATATCTGAGCTTCTGCTGCTGCGGCTGCATGTAATGGCCGGAAGCTTGGATGAAAAGTTTGTCCGGCCGGCCCTTGATTACATATATAATATATAATTCTCATATATAGCATATGCATCATACATGTGTGTATTATGTTTATGAAGACAGAAGGAAATTTGTTATTCGTTGCTTGCAATACTGGTCTAAGATTTGGGTATGAAAAAAAGCATATATATTGATTATCACTTTATCCTTTTTATCTATATAAAATGAGACAAAATTAGGATTACTCTACGTACTAATTTCATCTTACTAACCCTAGTAATCATGGGCCAGAGTTATTTCATAATATATTAGACACAACGTGTTTAATTATAAAACTCTCAACTGCAGGCTAAGGCTAATTATAATAATTGTATAACAAGCTAAACCCAAATGCAAAAAGTTTTATCAACCCTGGATTATACTTTGCTTTGCAAGTTGGTTTCCCCAAAACCCAAAGTATTGCGGACCAATTCATTTTTTCTGATTTATTTGTTTTGTCCACACCAGGCCATCCTTGTGCAAAACCTTAATCACTGCTTTGGTCCTTAAATAAGCCCAGCTATTAATTGTGTTTACTTTCAGGACTCGTATGCATTGTGCCGAGTGTTTAAGAAAAATGGTATATGCGGAGGATCAGAACTACTGGAAGATCAAGGGCAATTAAGCATGGTCTTAAGTGAAGATTATCCGCAAGCCATCCTTAGCGAATACGAAACAGCTGTGTCAACTTCAAATGCTGTTATTCCTTTAGCACCAAGTGCATCATGCATTCATCAAGATGAAGATGAAGATAAAGACGATTCCTGGATGCAGTTCATCAAAGATGATGCATGGTCTTCTTTTAACAATCCCATCCCCGGAGAAGATATTTCTCAGCTTACACATAACTAAATATAAACTACACACCAATTTTATTTAAGGAGGGGCTGTTGATATATATTGTCATTTCATCAATAAATATTTGATCTGTATACATCAGTTTTCATTGTATGTAGTTTCTTTCTTTCTTGTGGATATGGCGTTACTGCATTGTAAAGCTTTTTATCACTTTACTGAGTTTACTTTGGTTCTAAATTTCTTAATAAAGGATATGCCATGTGTTATGTGTAAATGCCACTGCATTTATAATTTCTCATGCTTTTTTTTTTTTTTTTAATAAATGCTTCTAAACCTATTACTCAAGTCTTAAGTATATCTCACAATTACCTAGGTGCTTAAAATTTCAGTTCAAGGCTAATGGTATCCCGCAGTTTTAATTTTCTGCAAAATTCGCCAACATATTTGGCAGTGTTCACTAACATATTGTGCTCCTCATGGCAGATTTAACCTATCTGCACTTTTATCATTTGACTAGGAAGTCGAGCAACTTTGGAACCATACGACTTGTGAAGGATGTGCCTGCTATGTATAAAAGCATACCAGCTCAAAACCAGTTGTAAATTATACACGCACACACGAGAAACAAAATTTTGAAGGGAGCCTTGATCAAATTCAATTCAAAGCGCAAGTACAGATCTCAGTCATGTGCGTCTTATTAAACCCTCCAGTTTGTCACCCCTTAAATAATTGAAGTCCAGATTGAGTGCTGAAAATATCTGGTTCTTACCCACATCTTTTCCACTGCTCAAAACTATCAGCCCTTAACATAAATGAACTAGCATTCCGATGGCCACCACCTCCAAATTTCTGAAACAATCACAGAAGATGTTAACATGTCACCAATAATTTCTTGTGAAACTTGTTAAGAACAGCCTTACCTGGGATATGGGTGTTGTATCTTCATTGTCAATGCTCCTAAGGCTTATTTTTAACATCTGGTCATTTTTCAGCTCAGGCACTCCATATACAACAGCTCCAACACCCCTAAGAGCATCATAAATTATTATTAACCGTATTATTACCAAATCAAACTAGTAGATACTTTATAGAGCAGCTGCCATTTCCATTTAACTCTTAATAAGCAGGATGTTTGTGTAGATAAATAATGGATATAATACAAATATAATAACAGAAAAAAATAGACAGACGGGAAAGAATAGATTAAAAAATAAAAGGAAAAAAATAATAAAATTCTTCCATTAGAAAAAGTTTTCTCATCTTGACCATTCCAATTTTTGTAAAAGTTGAGTAACTCTGTCACTGGACTATAATACTGTCTCGGAATTTTTGCATGATCATAATTCATTCCTCCATTTCATTCCACCAATTTAATTAAAGCTCGCTCCTACTAGTTTAGGTATAATAGACCATTCCTTCTCTCCATATAGTCATATCCTTTTCAAACATTGCACCATTACAGTCCATTTTCATCTCTCACCTGCTCTATCCATTTCATAAATTTGTAATAATATTCCCACTTTTCATTCCATTTCAAAAGGAAATGGAGCCAAGCCAGATAAGCACAGAGTGGAGTTATTGATAATGAGATTGTAACAAAGCTATAAGCTACTTCATACTATCTTCAGCCTGTAGCACTACGTATTTGCAAATCGAAAGATCTTTGTCTCTGCGGTGCTTGGTATCAAAGGTTTTCAGCAACTTTTAACAGTAGAATCTCTCAAACTGTAAATATATCAATTGTTTCATAACAGTCCTACAACTTCAAATCAGTAGAACCTAGAGCCAGCTTCTGAAAGAAGATGACCCTCGACTTGTTTCAGAAAAGCAGTCGGGATAAATATCAAAGTCGTCACCCGTTTCATCCAAATATATCAAATTAATCACTCATTTCAAAAATGACTCAACTTTGTCACTGATTTGAAAATTTATATCAAATTAGTCAATTAAAAAGTTAAAATTTTGTATCAATTTAGTCATTACCGGATCATCTTCTTGATACAAATTTTCAAATCAGTGACTAAGTTTAGTCATTTTTGCAAAGAGTGATTAATTTGATATATTTGGATAAACGGGTGATGACTTTGATATTTATCCCAAAAGGAGTCCCATTATTCAAAGGTGACATTAATATCAATTTCAGTTAAAAAAATGTTCTGTATAGTTCTTCAAGTAGTGTGATCATTAAAGTAGATGCTTTAGTTTCAAAAATTCACTGGTACAATTCTAATACTGTTGTTTGAATTGAAAACCCAAAGTACTGCTTACTACTTATCCAATATTAAAACAAAAGGTACTATTTCAGTAACGAACAAGTTTTTCAAATCTGCACATAGTTTATTACCAACTGCTAGACTCAGAGAGAGCCCATTATATGATTTATTAACACCACTGTCATCATTTTCTATGGGTCAATTTATTTATATAGAACTTTGGTCATTTATTTACCGAAGTAGAACTAAACAATCACTCTTATACTAGTAAAAGATGGCACCGTTATCTCTTGAAAACCAAATACGCAGTCTGAGGTTCCAAGGGCCACACTGTGTTGTCTCTCCCAAGGCTATGTCCAGTTAAAGAGCAAAGGAACAAACTGATACGAAGAGGCATGTGATTTTGCTAGTACATTGAGTACAGAGTATGTAAATCACAAACAACCTATCCCGACCTTCCTCGTCCTTCTACAGCCTATTTTTACCTTCCTATTGGGTAGAATCATGATTCAGAAGTCAAAGAAAAAAGATTCAGATAACATTTCGAAGATGGGAGAAAACCAGTTATGTACAGGCAGAAATTTGATATCATTTTATATCAAACACTTTTACTTTGACGTTGAATGGGACAGAGACTGGAAATATCTTTGGCGTTCAAGAGCCTTAATCAGATTTAAGATGTCAATTTATGACAACAAGTTTCCAAATTTTTTTTAACACAGTTTTAACTGTATTGAAGGAGTTATTACATATATTAGATTAACACAACGGAACTACTTAATTTTTAACTTTCATACTTTATTGTCCCATATCCCGAAACAAGGAGTTATTGTATTGTTATAATGAAACTATGATGCGGTACTTAAGCACCTAATCTCATTTTGCATTATCAAACTGTAAATTTGACTCTGATTGTGGAACAGAGATTTTCAGAGGACCTATAGTGATAGAAGGTGTTTGGTTCGCGTCGGGGAAACGGAATGGAATCCAGAAAGGGAAACAAGGAAAAAGGAAAGTAATGATCCTGAATTGCTTTACCTGTTTGGTTGTGATCCCAGAAACGAAATGAAAAATTATATGATAATTTTTATATATGATTTTTCTAATATTATGTAATTTCAAAAAAATAAAATGTATTTAATTTATAACAATATAATTCATTCATTTTAAAAAACTAATATAGTTTATTATTTAACCATATCATTAATTTTTTTAATAACTTGACATATTAATTAAATCAAAAAATAATAATTTTTTAATAAATAAATTATAAATTAATAAAAACAATTTACATGTTAAGAGGAAAGGGAATAGAAATACCTAGTGGGAGGTGGGGAATGGATTATGAGGAATACAGGGTAAAAGTAAAACTAAAAAGGGTTAAAGGGAATGACAATTTTTATAAAACAAACAACAACAAAGAGAATAGGGTCATTTGTTTCGTTTTCCCTTTGTT
The DNA here is from genome assembly GCA_003724115.2 of Anethum foeniculum. NCBI lineage: Eukaryota > Viridiplantae > Streptophyta > Magnoliopsida > Apiales > Apiaceae > Anethum > Anethum foeniculum. The sequence goes on along the minus strand of PHNY01167471.1, from coordinate 5,632 downwards.
AGTTAACCCCAACCAAATGCCCCTTACTACCAGCCCAATATTCGGTCAAATTCAATCCCAATTAAGCTTGTCCATCAGCACCTACATTGTTTCTTAGCCTGAAGGAATTACTATCACAAATGTGAGGCTAAAAGAGCTGAGACCTAGAGTGACAAAAGGTTCACAAGAAGGCTTATATGAATAATAATGATAAGGTTTTGCAATCTAAAAGTCTAGATACCCACCCATAGCATACTTACTTTTACCTACTTATATCATTAAGTTTCTATTTCTTCGTTATGTATACAAGAGAAACTTCACAGATTTAGGAAACTTTCAATGCCCCTTATGATTTTATTTTTATTTCACAATACAAATTCCTCGGTGACTTTGCTGCCGCTGATCCAATTTGCTATTTGATGTGATTTTAAGTGCTCAAAGAATATATGGATGTAATAGATGTTAACTCAGCCTTTAAGCTAAAAAAACCTACTTTTAATCCTATATTTATGTACCAAGTGCTAAAAAATACACCAGCAGATTTTAAAGGAAACTGGAACTAGAGATATAAACTTAGAATTCAGGAGTCCATGGTATCTCTATCATGTGACTTAGAATTAAGACATTATACATACCTCAAGTTCATTCTGCAGCTTTTATTAGCTAGCTGGTGTCCAAGTTCACTCCTCAACTCAGTAACAGAATCAGCATTGACAGCCTGCAATTATTTTGACATTCTATTTTTTATATATTACAAGCACTAGATAGTTCAGACTTTCCAAGACCGTGTACCAGTAAACAGTGATAATCTAAAATGCATTAATTTTCTCAAGAAAATAATCCATTATAATCTTGCTTAAGTCCAGTGTAGATGTCAATCCGTAAATATTTGTGGTAGGTGTTGTCTAAATTCATCATAACAGAAACAAAAGTATATTGAACATAGGTATATTTGCATAGACGAACGGCAAAATCTTAAAATATCTTTCTCTATTCAAAATTCATATTGAGTTTCTATTGTTTACAGAATTTATGTCTATTGTTATACCAAAAAATTGGATGGTATTTATATACCGGATTTTGGCGTTTAAACACATCAGGAGGTAAGAAGACCAATGGCTAAGCACATGATGAAGAATTAAAGAATTTCCAATCATCCTACTACTGAAGATATTACATCTGGATGTGAAATTATGTGTCAAACAAGTATTTCAAAAGTAACTAAATCAATAAAGATTTATTTTTTTTAACTAGATATAAAATTTACCAAGCATCGTCCAAAATCTCCCCCACCAAGTGCTATCTCATATGACTGATTAAGAACTTTATCTATTAACCTCTGCTTGTGTGATAAGCTCAGCATACCTTGCTTAATGACAGAATCCAGATCCAACGAAAGTAACTGCAAAGGGTCCATCGATTATCATAATATTCGATAACACCGAAAAGCACGAAAATTATATCCTTATTATATCCTTATAATATAATATGCATAAGAGGGATCGTATCTAAATATTTGGTCCTGTACTACCGATGTAATATGGACCATTAGATCTTGAATTAAATAGATGGTAGCCATTGGATCTAAAATAAGGGAATATTCCATTTTCATAATCTAAACCAAAACTAAGCAGGTCTTCTAAATTGAATAGATTAGTTGGTAGATATCCTAAATTGAATAGATTATGAATCCTAAATTGAATAGAATACATAAAATAAAATTTTGTAACTATTTTTTCTCTTCAATTTCTCGAAAATTTTATATAAATAATACTTTTTAAATTATCATTGAATTAAAAAATATTTCGTGAGCTTCGCGTGGGTTGTAAAATTATCAAACTCTGATTTCTAGAACTCAAGATAAAATCAAATAAATCAAACGAAACCCGATAAATATTTTTAGGTTCGATTATCTC
>PHNY01167405.1:2863-17353 GCA_003724115.2 Anethum foeniculum | reverse complement strand
CCGCCACCACTGTCCCTCACTCCCCCCCCCCTCTCTCTCTCTCAGCCGGCAACGTAACACAGTCGCCACCACCGCTGCGGTGGTGGCTTCATCTGCTCCGGCCACACAACACACGCACTCTCACTCGACTCCATCATACACACACATTCACTACAACACACACTTCGCACATACAACTACCCTCCAACCCCGTTTTACCCTTCACCATCGCCGCCTATCAACAGCAGAAACACCATCGCTGCCGCCACGTCGGTGGCGGCTCCCCTCTCTAATTCGCGACCTCACCATCATACGCAACAGCACAAACATACACAACTCATTCCACACTCGTTTCTTCAATTTAATCGCGGCAGCAGCGACTTCGTCGCCACCACCGCTTCAACGCGATCCGCTGAACACACCCAGCAGATGCTTCATCGGAAAACAGCCTTCGTTCTCCCTTTTCTCCGACCAATTACATCCTCCTGCTACCGCCGCCGTCGCCGCCGCGGCTGGTGGTAGCCTCCACCATAACCCCCGAGTATTCAACTGTAAACCAACACAAAACCCCCAATTTCTTTAACCCTAATATCCTATCAGTTGATTTGTTTAAGGCCCAATACAAGGCCCAATATGTAACCCTATTTCTTTTTATGTTAGAATTGTATTTGACAGCATACGACACTTCCATACATATATTTACCGATTAGCTCTCATACTAACAGCATATTTATCAAATTAAATCAATACAAATAATAAATTAATTATTTAATAAATCTTGATTAAGGATGGAAACAAAATTATAGGGGTTAGGATTATTACCTTGTCTTGATTTGATGATAAGTGAAACTCCCCTTAACTTTGCTTCCACCCAACTTCAGTCTCAACCAGTTACTGGAGTTTTCCTTTCCTCTAATCTCTCTTACGCTGTTCTCCCGAATTCCAAATAGGAGAGAAGAGAAAAGAAGACAAAAAAAATTTTCAAAATTTTCTTCAGTGGTCGTGCTCCCGAGTTTTTCCAGGAAAGAAGAGAAAAGAAGCAGAAAGAAAATTTTCAAATTTTTTTTTAGAAAACTTTCTCCCCATTTTTGGGATGATTGTATATGATCCTCTCACATAATCTTTCTCATATTTACACCTCTACCCCTTTTTTCAAAATTTTATCTTCTTCTTAAACAAAACTCTGGAGCATGCTAAAGATTTAGGATCTAATTTTTGATCTCTTCTCTTCTTTCACCTTCTTTTCTCTTCTGTTCTTTTCTACCGTTAAGAACTTGGGAGCACAACATTAATGTTAGAATATATATATTTTTTTATAAGCTAATAGAAATGATTATCTTACGGGGTCTCTCCCTATATAAATACCTGTGTATCTAGAGAATTCTAAACAAAATATCTATCAAAGCTTCTCTAAGAAGCTTTAATATTTAATTTTTATTAAAATATTTATTCTCTAGAGAGTTCTTAAAATATCTAGTAAAGCTTCTCTAGGAAGCTTTGATATTTTTACTTTCATTTATTTTTCTTTTTATAAAAAAATCTATTATCTAGAGAACTCCCATAAAATATCTACTAAGGCTTCCTTAAGAAGTTTTGCCATATAATATTTTTGTTATTTATTTATTCCCTAAAGTAATTAATGATTATTATTTGACCCAATTAAAATAGAGATAATATTTTATAATTTATTAAAAATCCCAGGTGAGGTAAATAAATTACCTAGAACAATAATAACATTTATTTTATTGAGCTTCAAATAAAATCTAAAGAAATAATTCAACTGGATTATTAATAATATTATAGATAAATTAATTAGCTACTCAAAATCATTATTAGCAAAGGAAATATTTTATATAAAATTTTAGCGGATATTGAAGCTAATAATAGTTGTTAAAAATAGAGACGTCCGCAGACGAAATAAAATTTTAATAGTTAATAAAATTTTCTAATTAGAATTCTACACAAAAGCAAAGATTCTTCTCTAGGACGAAATTAATAAACTTTAAGGCGGTTTAAATTTTATAAAAATAATAATAGATATATGTACTTGAGTTTTCAGTGGTCATTACATATCTCTTATATTTATATCTAAAATATAAATATATTTTGAGAACAATTTTTGAAAAATATTTTGCTAGAGTTGACTTTCCACTTTTGATTATATCAATTAAATACATACCTAGTGGAGATGATCTACGTGTTTTAAATTTTATGTTTAATTATTCAAATACCAAAATAAATAATTAATCGAAGATTTCCTTTCATTGTACAACAGCTAAAGTCATGACATTTGTAAATTTTATAACACATTATAAGAAATCATATATTTAGATCATGTTGTCACCTTATATCTTAACATAAAACTTTTAAAATCCATGCACTACTTACTGATATTGTTAAGCCAAAATATCTATACCGCCTCTATAAAAAGGTATTACGTAGTTTAGGTTAATGAGCATCTCCCTCTGAGGTCTAAGAGAAGAAAAACCTCCCTAAATAGTTATCAGGATGACACTATACACTATTGGCTGACCCCAAAATCAAATATTTTAAATTTACTACTGCAATTCTGAAAGAGGATTTGACCACTTCCTGGCTAGCAGGTCTCACCATGTTAGAGGGGTCGAAGAACGTCAACCCTAATGAATCTCAAGGCTAACCCTCTGATTAGTTATCTTTTCTCTGTGATTCAAAGCGGACGTTGATTTTGATAATCTCGTGTCAATGACTTGGACGCACGCTCTGATAAAGTAACTCGGCTCCTAAGTTCTATGATGATTTCACTACAGGCGGTGGCTCTGGTCCTATGAATTTTGGAGGGAGAAACATAGTTCATATAAGTTTCCTAGTCCTTAAGAACTACATTGGAATCGCTATAAATAGGGATACGTAAGCACATTGTATGTCGCAAAGGAACTCTTGTGAAAAAAGAGAGAATTCCACATTCGATATTCATACTATCTCAGTTATCCCCAAATATAGAACTTAGTCCCCTTTGTCAACCCACATCATAATTTCAGCAACCCTCTCCTAATTAGTTATTACCTAATTCCCTCAGGCACTAAAAAAAGGGCCTTTAAGGTCTTTTTAGAAAGGATGTTGGAAAGAACTCTAAATTTTATTGATGATGATCATCGTGAAGAGGATATTACTAATCACGCTGCTTGGGTAATCAACCTTCTATCACATACACTTAGTGGCGGAGGCACGTTGGGACCCTGGGGTCACGTGCACCCACCACTTTTATAGTTATATAAAATTTTTATGTAGGATCTGTAGGTAAAAACTTATTAACATGTAAATCATTACACTGGTGCCTCCAGTTTCCAAACCTCAACTCTGTAAATTAGATATAGAAGAAGTCCCGGAAGTTGGCCCTTTTACTTAGAGTAGTGAACTATCAAACTAATTATTGAAGAACTATAACTATTTAAACTAAATATATGTTATGTATTAAAAATACTAGTCGGTAACCTGTGGGAAGCACTGACCCAGTATTTTGCTTATTAATAAAGAGCATAGATGACCAAATATTACAAAATTTTTAAAATTATTACATTTAATTATATAATTAATTAAAAATTTATAACCGAATGTTTATATTGTGCACCGGGAGGTTTATCCCCCGGCTCCGCCACTGCATACACCTAGAAAAGGCTCAATATAATCTTTCGCTTTTAAAAGTTCTCTCAATTATACTATTAGATAAATATACGAATTTTTTATTATATGTCAATGGACACACAATGAACACGGAAATTTATAAATTTAATTTATTTTGAATAATTTCTTTTTTAAGTAATGATGAACCTCTGCATAAAAAAACTACACTAATCACAATGACTAAAATTTATTAATTTTAGCCTTATTGTATGTGCACGGACACAAAATAGGAAAATCCATATAAATATAATAACTAACTAAACTAAAATACGAAATTAGTGATGGTTAATGTCACTAATCGATCACCATGCCACCAAAGCTAACCTATGTTGCTCCTGGTGAGGAATACATTTGAGAATCAAGACACATACCATAGACTATAGAGTGCGCACCAGCGCACGTGTAGACGTATGTAAACTACATACCAGACAATGCCAGGTGGTCACGTGTAATACTGTCTCTGCTCACTTTACTTGCATGCTACTTTTTGGCCCAAAATTTTTTTAACCAAGTTAGAAGTTTGAACTAATAAAATATCTAATAGTTAATTTTTTGAAATAGCTGTTTGGTATCAAAAATTTAATTTTGAAAAATCTATTTAGATGAGTTTTTTCAACTAATGTATACAAAAAGTTAATTGAAAAGACTATTTGTCAAACAGTTTTGTCCAAAAAGAGCTAAATTCAATCACTTGTCAAAACAGCTTACTCAATCAGCCAGTCAAAACAGCTAATTCAATCCGCTACAGCTAATTGCCAAACAGGACCAAAGATTTTTAATCATATTTTATCATGATTATCTACTCCATGATTTAATTCTGAAAATTGATATTAAAAGTTATTGATAAAGAGGTTTTTAAAACTAAACCCCGTAAACAAGATTTAGCAGTATATATTAATGCAATAATGGTGTTCTTTGTTTGATTGCTCTGTCCGTACCTACTCGAGGTATCTGCAGGCATTTTTATCCAATTATACTACATTTCTTATAAAATTAAACTCTGCCATATGCACGTGCTATCCCCCCCGCTATAGAGCTATTGTTCCGACTCTTCAATAATTGTTGCAGTTCTCTCTATTTTCCCTCCCCAGGCACTTATTATTAATTCAATTACTTTTATGTGATTTTATCGATCCTGATACTTAATAGTATTACTTTGGTAAAAGTACAAGTGTACAAGACATGGTGGGGAGACTGTATTTTTCTAATGACCCTCAAGTGCCTCTGCAAATTGCAAGTCTATGTTAGGTATATGCTGTTTGCGCTGTTCCATATATATTCTCCTGCATGTTTTATATATTCTATATTCCACTTTGCCTAATTATCGTGTACATGATCTACCGCTAAATATTAATTGTTTCCATGAACATCTTTCATCTAGTATTATAACTCATATTCAGGGGCGGAACCAGAATTCTAAAACAACGGAAACCCTTGATTCCTTAAAGCTATGCCCAGGTTCAGAAATATACGTGTGTGTAGTGTATGGCCGCATTTGCATTTTCTGGTGTGAAAATCAATAGGTTACGCCTTAAACGTCAATTACTGAATGAAAGCGAGTGATCAAGGGGATTATGTGTGTGAAAAATCAGTAAACAAAAAGTAGGGGTTATATTCTTAAGTGCAAAATCTACTTTCTCGTAGGTGAAAAAGTTAGTTTGCATGTGCGTTATCATTCCTCATCTTTCTTTATTTGACTTGAGAGATTCCTTTTTGGGTCAGTGTTCCTTTTTTTCTAGTGTCCCCCTTTCTTGTGTATCCACTACAACCCAAATTCTAACTCTACTGCTGTCGACATGCACCCTCCCACCAACGATAACCAACTTGAGTGTCGGCCATTGGATTGGAAGGAAGCCTTAAACACACGTGCGTCCAGTCTTGGCACCCAAAAATTCAGTTTGATATCTGTGTAACCTCAACTATTATGTCATATTTACTGCGTATTTGACCCTCAGAGCCTGCCCTCCGGACGCTGAGTTTAGCTTCGTTTCCTGGACTATGACAGTACTATATAGTGAACTTATTTGACTCTAAATTGATAAAAACTTTCTCGGATTTAGTACTCCGTCTGTTCCACATTATGCTTCCGGGAATCAGCAGATTTGTTGCCTACATTTTGTTAGACCGTAGCAATACAATTATCACTCATGGTCATTACATTCTGACGAAAACTGAAGTAGCATGTGTGTAGAACAATGAAAACTTTGAAATTCAAAATTTTGAGCTAGGACACTAGTTTTAGATTAATATGTAGATATAACATAGGCATTTTGATACATATTTAAGAAAACAACAACATGATTCCTTATTCACAACCCCAAATACCTAAAACCATTGTTATACTACACTTGCTGATAACAAAAGAGTGCCTTAAAGTAATCACGTCTGAAGGAAGATTAAGCTAATGTTTGAAAGCCTAACATAACTAGAAAACATAACCATTTGCAATGGCCTTGTTAGTTTTGAGATTAGTAGTCCCATAAACTGGCAGCTCCTCTGCATAAAGTCCAATGCCGCCTGCCCCAATGTTATCAAGCTCAAACAGATCAGAGCTCGAACAGCTCGCTATATCATCCACATAATCTTCATGATCATCCTTATGTAAGATTCCTCTGTAGTTGGTATTATCTCCACTTGCTGCACTGTACATTTTCTTGTCCAGATTCCTAACAATTGGAAACGACACGATGGTAGGATCATTTTTGTAAACAGTCTCGCGTTCACAATCTTCATCAACAATATTCACACTAACAGGGCTAAATCTTACAGACCTTTTCATGCCATTTTTATTCATCTTACATCTAGAAGATGGTGATTTTCTCAAGCAAGTTCTTGAAAACGAAGAAGCGGATGAATTTGTAGTTTCATGAAGTGATCTTGATTTTGTTACCGAGCCTAAATCTTCATTGAACTTTGATTTCTTCATGGTTTTGGAGCTGAAAATAGAATTCAAAAGGCTAGCAATTCGACCACCAGGTGAAATTGGTTGTTTCACCTTCTTCAGTTCACTATAAATTTGCAATGCTCTAGATTTTGTTGTGGTAATGAACTTCATTTCGCGCTTTGGGGTCTGCATTATTTGAAAAAACGACGATTTTTGCCTTGATCTTGTCGCTGACTCGTTATCAGATGACGAAAACATGGTGCCACAGCAGCTGGAATCTGAAGAATTCGAGCCATTCAAATTCTTGAAATTGTGCTTACTAGTAGTAATATTATTCTTACTCCCACCATCTTCCATCCATTTTTCAATCATGATTGCTCGTCGAAGACTCGGAACCACCTCCACTTCATGATCCACCTCTGGTTTCGTTGTATACAAATCTTCATTGCACTCAGGCTCATCAATTGATCTGTAGATCGAGTCGAGAAGAGACGAGGAAAATGAAGGCAATTTTCGTGGTGGTGGATATCCCGACATTTTCTCCCTTGTACTCATTCTGTCTAGAGGCAGAAATTATTAGAAACAACTATGTGCTTAGTGTTTGTTGGGAGAGAACTGTGAATAATGGGAAAAATAAGTAACAAGGGAAAGTTTATACTACTATGTAGGAGCAGGACTAATAAAAGTAAAATGAAGCAGGGGTGGGGTGGGAGGAGACCCACGCGTGGGTGTGATTCTGCAATGTACATTGAGAGGGAGTTAGTGCGACTGATGATATATGTATGTTGTCTTTACAATTTTGTTGCTATGTAAATGTTCATCAGTCAACTTCTACACACAATTTCTCAGGTTGAAGTCACTGTACAAATTGGAGTAATTTAAAGTAAAAAGCTGATATCTGAGAAAAGATCATTTTTGCCACCCCATTAAAAGAAGATATTATAATTCTCTTTATTACAAAAACAAATGATCGCATTAAAGATTTTTGGGTTTTGTGAAGGGTCCTAAGTTGAAGGCAGAAATAAAATCGTACTATATTGGCCTAAAAATACTAACACTTTAAACGATACACACACTGACTTTACTTGCACCATTTGCTGCCCACCGTATCATTGACAATACAAAAGATAGCTTGTAAGATGAAAATTATTAATCTAACAATATGAAATTACGTAATTGCATCTGCAGTTTAAAGAAACTAATAACCATAAATATCATTGCAGGTTAACCTGTGCTCAAGTCAAATAATTGATAGTTGAGATTAGCATAAGCTAGCTGAAAGATTTTTTTACATCATAAAATGGAATGTTGTTATAACACATATGTGTACATCATGCTTTCTTTTTCATATCATAATCTGTTGTTAGATCCTATGTACCATGGATTTAATGCAACGCAAAACGCTTGTAAATTCATTTGGAAATACTCGTCAGGAAGCCTGTAAACATAGTTTTCTATCTGAGCATCTTGCTTAAACTCGACGATGTTGAGACATTATGGTGATTATTATGTACAGAAGCAGCCATTGTTCCAAAACTTCGTCTCCTGGATTTTGGTACATATGACTTTACTCAAAGTTTTAAAGAGACCCAGCAGGATCTTGTACTCTTTAAAACTCCCCCTCAATCGTACGACATACAAATGGCCACAATGGGGGTGGGAGGACTCAAACCTGAGACCACTCCCTAAACCGGCCCCAAGATCTTATACTCTTTAAGATCGTTTCATACAAATGGGGGTGGGAAAACTCGAACCCGAGACCACTCCTATAACCGAGCTTCGATACCATGTTAAGTAACCAACTCATCTAAAACTAGAGAAAGACCCCAACATGTATACTCTTTAAAAAGAACGGATGTAAAAGAACTATTATTACATTCATTTCAGAAGGGAGTAATAAAGTGAATTTTGCTAATTTGCTCTTTATTTTTTTGCTAATTTGCTTTAAAAATAATTTAAGTCTCAATGTAAACCTGTATTCTCGTTGCAACTCTTATATCAGTTAGCTTCAAATGAAAACCACCGCTGTTCATTGATGAAAATATATATTCAAGGTGAATACATATTAATTGACAAAAAGAAGGGAAAGAAAGGAAAACTTTCTACTTCAAAATAATTTGAAGCAGTCACAAAGCTTGGACCTTTCTCATGCAAGGATCAAACATACTTAAATATGGTATACCTCAACCCCATATATAACTATAGACTGTAGACGAAGTCTGAAATCATCTTTACAACTTTCTGAATAAGAAGATGAAGTTGTGTAGCCCAGAAAGAACAGCTTTACAAAGGCACCAAGCTTCACTTCCTCAAACCAAAATTAACTGGACTTGCTTGCAGGCCGCAAGGCGATCATAAATACTGCTTGTGTATCCTGGATCGGTTTTCCTCCCACCAAAGTCTAGCATGCATCTCCCCAAACTTTTCTCGGCTGATAAGACATTACAAAACAATTTAAGTCTATAACAACTAAATCAAACAATAAAAGTTATATTCTTTGGGGCAACTACGTTTGATTTTGACAATCACATTCATAAAGTTCAGATTATAATGATAGACGACTGTTGACTAATTGACGGACTACAGCAGCTTGATTTCAACCATTCTTGATTAAATCTAACAATGGACCAAGTCCTGGAGTAATGCTACACCTCATCAAAAAGATATTACATGTAGGACAAGAATAATGATAAAACTTATAATAAACCTAGCATCCCGCTTGATTGCAGTTCTGTTAGCAGTAATGTAAGTTCTGAGCACTTTATTGTGGTGGAAAGAAGTTGTGAAAAATCTAGCATTTCTGTCATGATAGTGCTTCATTTTGGGAAGAAGAAAAGGTTGCAGAATACTAAAATTAATGTTCCACTTGTAAACGAAACATGGGACATTATTTGCTAACCAAATGGCAAAATTAACGTCACAGGTTTCAGATGTGGCAAAGGTTTTAAGTATCTTTTAGCTATCTACTTGTTCAAGCACATAAACAGATCTATCTGGAGTACGTGGACACAAGTTGTTAAGTAAGAGCACTAACCTGAATCTGACACGTCTGAGCTCCCTTGCACCACCTGCTAAGGCTCTGATTGTAATATAAACACCCGGCTCGTCCTGCTCAACCCATTCAGTCTCGAGATCACTAGCGTTGCTGATCGATAAATCTCCTGAGCAATCTGCATCTCTTGATGAGCTAGTTCTTATAGAGGCATCCATTGATGATGTTTCTGTTTTTGTGCCACTAATGCTGGAGAGTTTTGGAGTTGCAGTCAGCCCACACGAGTCATTGTTGTGGCGTGAGTGCATAGGATGGTGTTCAAAGGAATCCGAGGATGAGTACCCCATTCCTGTTGGACGATATAAGGTACGAGGTAACCGTTCTTTATTCAATGGTGGCGTAACAGGGCTGCCTTGAACAGAGTCAATTTTCAAACTCTGTGATCAGAAAGAAAATGACATTACTGAAGGAAAATTATACTATTTGATTTGTACTTGTACTTATTGCACGTACACAGGAACCGAAAGTATATTAACTGAAGAGTACTATGCAAACAAATGTTAAAGCAACAAAGCAGATCAAGATTTTGAACACATCATGTAATCACAATCAAGGCATAATTATAGTATTAGATGAATTTGAAGCTCACCTGATCATCTTCGGATCTTGGAGGGGTTGGAAGGGGGAATGCTTGCTTGTTTAACCTTTGGACATTGTAAAGCTCCATTACTTTATCATAATTCTCAGCCCACCACTTTTGAGCTTGCCATTTGTTAAAGATTTCACGACTGTTGAAAACAAATATTCACTAATTACAAATCTTCAATTGAGATCATAAAAACTTGTAGGAAAAATATTACTCCTTTGCTTGTATAGATTGGGAACAGAGAGTTACATGACTAAAAAACGATATATAACATAGAATAGTAGGATGCAATCTGCAATTGATAAAAGGAAGAGCCATTTAGAATTGGCATTGTCAGGAGTCTGGACTAGTTTAGAATGTCTGGAATAACATATATTACAGATTCTTCATGATCTAGTCAAGAAAGTATCTTAATCAGAATGTGACACGCGTTTAACTCTATCATGCACTGTTGATTTAGGATTAATATTATGAAAAACTAACTGGATCGCCAAAGGAACAGTCCTCATTGTCACTTTGTTAGAGTTCGACAAAGCCAAATAAAATGTAGTTTGACATTGCGTACAAGGTATCCTATTATTTTGTTTAATTATGTGGGGAAGAGAGGTTGGTGAAAACATCAAATTCAGACATCTGATAACATTATTATAATCATTTTATGGGAGAGACATTTGGGTCACTGTCCATTCATAAATTATAAAATTTACTAATTATATCAAGACTAGATTCTTCTTAGCTAGTAATATAAGTTATTTGATTTTCAGTTAATACAATAAATCAAATAAGCAACATGTAAAGAATTCCTCAAGCCCCCTATCCAAAGAGCAAAAATATTCATAGTCTCTGTTTTGTCCAAGTAAACAAGAAAGTGAAGCATCTGTACTTTGTAAATGACCAAAATTGATGTTCACAATTTGTCATCACTCAGCTAGCTTATGTCTAGTGTTTAGCCAGAAATAGTGTTCATTTCACATCTCTCTACTCAGTTCTCTGCAATATGAAAGGACGGAGAATAGTCTCACAAATGACAAACCTAAGACAAAGCGTGGAATAGATTGAAAGAGAAAGCAGGAGGCAGCCCGACAAGACAACAACACTCTGGAAAAGCTAAACCCCAACACAATCAAACCAGGCCCACTACAAGTTTTTAAATTTAGACATCGGGGAATCTACATCTACACACACACAAATTATAAATCATTGTTATTATTGGTGGTCAGTCCATGATAACCTGTATAATTACTGTCAGGCCTGTAAAAATTTTCAAATCACTGGAGGACTATCTGAAACTAATTATACTTTTGGTTGCTTTATGTAATAATTGTAATAGAATTTACTCAATATTTTAGGATGATTTCCTGTTTAAGGTCAAAATTTACCACACAGATGTGATAGTCTTCACTCTTATGTTAAGCACTAGAGAAACCAATGATGTACCATTATGTTGGACAATCGAGTACCCTACCAACTAATAACAATGCCTTTTATCGTGTATATTACTACTACTAGTCATTTAAAGATACTCCTAAACAACTCTTAATATGGCTATGTTCAATAATTCATCCTACATGATTCTTATATACCCAAAAATAATCATGAATTTGTAGGTAACTAAATGTTGGGGACAATCGAGCATAAACTACATCTTAAGGTAAATATGTCACTCAAATTTATCATCTAAACGCCTTGTCCGTCGTAGACAGGACAACAACCTCTTCGTTCTTGGTAACCAACCCGAGCTCTCCACAAGAGGCTTGTTGAGGATCGCAATCTGATACCACTAATCATCATAAAAACTGCTGTCATAATTTCTCACACTCAGAGATAAAACACCTTGCTCTTGCCGCACAGCCACTTCGTCAGAGATTTAAGAAGCGGCTTCTGTTTTTAGATTATTTTCTCCATTAATATATCATTTGTTTTTAACTGATGACAAAAAGTTATAGTAATTTGTAACTACAAGAGAAAAGCCAACAATGCCTAAATGTCTCGTATTGTATAGGCTGGCAACAAGAACATTACAAAGACCAAACAAAATTTTTAATTCGAAAAACCGAAAAAGGAATCCAAGAAAATGTTAATACAGACTAGAACAACCAGGGATGCAATTTGGTGGTCTCTATCCTAGGCAAAATCAACAACTATTTTAAGATTAAATATTGAAACATTCTCTTTGTTTTTCATATCCAAGTGCCAATAGTAGACAAAAATTTGTATGTATTAGCCAGTCCCCAACCCATTTCAACTACTTAGATAATTTTTTTCAGTACATAGAAAAAGCAATTTTAAGCATATTTTTAGGCTTTTATGAAAACCATTTACACAACTCAAGGCGCACTCTATTATTCGACAATTCAAACTTATTGTTCGACAATTCAAAGCCTACCTAACTAGACAAACTTATGGCATTCAAATTTTAAGTAAATTTAGGCTACATTTGGGATGTTAAACTAAGAATTTCAGATAAAAAGTGCTTAGCAAAAATACAAGACAATTGAGTAATACCTGAACCGAATACGTTTAAGGTCATTACCGCCACGTGGCAGGGAGACAAAAGTAATGAGAACGCCAGGTTCCACTTGAGCAACCCACTCTTTAGGCTCATTTTCCTCTACCAACACCACCGGTTCAACTCGGCGTCCACTCGCCGAGAACAGAGTTGATGCAGGAGTTGCCTCCCCACTGGAAATTCCCTTCAGTCTCGCCTCCATTTCCTTTCCCCACACTTTCCCGTTCCCCGCACTCGAATTCGAGCTTGCTGTACGACGATATGACCACCGGAACTTCTCCGATCCCGAGTCTGACTCGCTAAAACTTTTCTGCCGTTGAGGCTGAGTCACTGGACCAGTACACGGCGTGCAGTTCCGATAAGCACCTGATGCTTTCAACGCCATATCCTTAATCTAACAAAATTCAAATTTAATAAAGGCTTGAAAAACCGTTTAACAAGAATTACACAATAACATGCTTACACTGACGGAACCAGAATTTAAAAATATTAAACGAAACATTTATGACAAGTTCTTCCATAAAAATTTCAGTAGCTTTAAAAGTTTAACCAGAATTTCAAAAAATATATATAATAAAAAATTTTAAAGTCCGTCGGTTTTCAAGTCTAAGTCTAACCTCTTCCTGGTTCCGCCACTGGTTACACATGAATACGGAGAAACAAAATTAGTGATTTTTAAATATAAAGACGCGTACCTGAGAAGTGATGGTTTTGGTAGATTGTTGTAGTTTAGTGTTAGGATGAATAGGCGGAATTCGGTCAGAGAATTTAATCGGCTGATCATCAGGAGACTGATCACCAACATTATTATCACTTGTTGCAGTGGGTTGCTTTGAACGAGGCATGCACGTCAACATTTTCTTTGATCACTACAGCTCAGCTAAACTTAACAAGATCACCTGTCCTGTGTAGTATTTAGTAAATGTGTGTATGGGTAATGTATACTAGTTGTTGTTTACTTAAAAACACGCACAAGTGTGTGAAAATTGAAGAAGGGAGAAGGTGAAGAAAACGAGGGAGAGGGAGAAAGTTCCTTTAATGGCTGAGCAGAATTTACGCCACACTGAGGAGATTCTTTTCTTTGCTTTCTCATTTAATTACTAAAAGACGAATTGTCTCAATATTAATAC
Organism: Anethum foeniculum; assembly: GCA_003724115.2. Taxonomy (NCBI): domain Eukaryota; kingdom Viridiplantae; phylum Streptophyta; class Magnoliopsida; order Apiales; family Apiaceae; genus Anethum; species Anethum foeniculum. Next base: position 3,550 of record PHNY01167405.1, on the reverse strand, counting down.
TCCTACTACCTAGCTGCTATACATTTTTATAATTTTAAAATAGACATTCAAAAAATTCAAGTCTGTCGCTTATTACAAATTTGACTTATTATCAGTTACTCTCTCCGTTTCAAAATAGATATCCACTTTCAAAAAATCACACATATTAAGTTTCAAAATAGATATCCACTTTCAAAAAATCACACATATTAAGAAAAAGAAATGTGAATGTTGATGAAAAAAGTTGTATTATTCGCATTAATTGAGTAGAATATGTGGCATATAATTGATCTTGGAAATATAAATTAGAGATACTAGCCGATAACCCGTGCGAAGCACGGTTCTATATTAATTTTTTCAAATTATACAATATATTTTTTTGAAAATTATTTAATTCATCAAATTGTATCGATTTAATAATTTGATAATATATTTTCACTTTCATACTAATATTTTTAAAAATTGCATTTTGATTTAATATAATTTAAATCCTAATAATATATTTAATTGATAATGATATAAATAATCACTTTAAAAGTATATAGTGGACCGACAATGTAAAAGATAATTGTCGTATCAATTTTGAAAAATAATAGAGGTAAATAAATATAAATAAATAAATAGTGGTATTTTGATACTGATATTACCGGAACTTTCATTATTGATACATGCATGGTATTAGTATATATAACATAGATTTTCATTAAC
>PHNY01167399.1:1342-11707 GCA_003724115.2 Anethum foeniculum | reverse complement strand
TGTCTGTATATAATCTTTTTCAGTCTAAACATTTCATTTTAGGTTCTTGTAAATACTTTCAGAGATGAATACAATATGTTTTGGCTTCTCAATCTAGATGAAGATTAGCTTCATCTTCTCAAGTATAACATCCTTCTACTAGCCGACCAATACCTCCACCTTAGTTTCGTAATTTCCTCCTGAAGATTGTATATTTTAGAATTGCATAAGTGTCTTAATTGGGAATTAGATTTATGTAATACAATTAGTAATGTGCCAATAATAAACAACAGCATTCTCCTGTCCTCCTCCATGAATGATGTTATAGTTCTACCAGACCTCCACCTCTCGTGATCATGTCATCAAGTCGCTAGTAGTAGTGGACCAAGTGGATGGTAGTTAGTCCAAGTCCAAAATCCGTTTATATCACGTAGCACTTGTACAGTAATGATCGTATCATATTCTTCAATATTTCTGCTCTCATACCTTTTCTTTTATTGTCTTTATAGAATGGAAGAAGAAAAACAGCAACTATCTCCAGCTGCTACAGCACCAGCCATCGGTTCATGCAGGAAAAAGAAATCTGAAGAAGCAACTTTCTTGGAGGACGTAAAGGAACATATTGACGAATTTATCCATGCTTCAATGGATGAACATGCATCTTGCTTTAAGAAGACAATCCATAAGGTTAGTCTCTAATCTTCAACTTCCATAGTTATACAATCCCTACTTAATTTATATTCTTTGCTGAGTGAACATATTGATTCTTTTTTAGATGTTTGGAATGTCTAAAGTTGTTGCTGAAAGAAACTCTCAGAATAAGGAAGTTGAAAGTTCTCTTCCTCTTCAAACAACTATAGTGGACTAAAGTTCTATGTCAATTTAGCTCGGTGTAATAAGCTGATATTGAATAAAGCAAATGCTACATGATGGTAGGAGAGAGATGTAAAATTTTAAGCTTTATGTTCTGGCATGGTGCCTACCTTTCCTGCTTTTTTATGTTCTTTCGTATTGTTATACTATACATTTTTTAGTATTTCTTTGAATATACTATTTTAACTTTTTTATTTTTATTATCTTTCCATTGACATTTGATAAATATAGCTGTAGTAACAATGTTATTTCACAAGGATCTTTCAATGTCTTTTTTTTCCTATATTATACGTAATTAGAGCATTAATTCATTCCAAGTATCCAATGTCATGGAATTTTCTGACTAAGAAAACATTGCTAGCAATCTAATAAAAAGAGCAGCATAGTGTAGTACAATAAGGTTGTAATGATGCTCAAAACTTTGGAATACATTTTTTAAATAAGGTTTTTATTGCTAGTCTAAGGCTGTACTTGGTAGGCATAGGTTGTCTGGGGATCCAGTGCTGGTATAAGGCTGTAGTTGATCGCAATATGATACCAGGGGAGGATGTATTTGATCATCGTACTATCGTAGGAATCTGAGGAAGAAATTTAGGTCAAAGGGAAAATTAAGCCAAAGGTTATACCTCCCATAATTGTTTTCTGCATTTTAGTACCAAGGTAAGATTCTAACAACAATTTCATTCTGGGCCTCCCAAGTTCAACTTGTGCTTGTTAGTGGTTTGTTCAGCATGTTAAGAGGACATTAATTTATCAAATTAGTGTTGTTGAAAGATCTGTTTCATTGGTTTAGTGTCAAAATCTCGTCTTTGTTTTAGCCACTACTTTTTTAAAAAAAAAATTCTAATAGTAGACCATAAAACTATTGATGTCTTCTCTCCATTTTTTTTTTCTTTTGGATAAGTGACCTTGACTAACTAATTTTAATTAGAATAAATCAGTTAAATTTTGCTTTGGAATTATATATGTTGTTGGTCAATTATCAAAGAACATCAATACATAAGCATACTGGAGATTCTGTTCAAATTTCAAAGTGTTATCCTTGTTCAGTGTTACACCGTAGTTTATTAGATCATTTCAATCCTCTGCCTATTCTTTATAGTATAATACTGGTACGTGAAAGGGAAATGACATTTTTTCTCATTAGAATATTTTGAGATCATATTTAGCAAAAAAAAGGGTATTTTGAGATCATGTAAGGTTTACTTAGAGAAAATAAGAATTTTTAAAGTTACCTTGAAGCTAAGACTTATAAAAACATGGTGCTAACGTCTGGTATATTATATGGTACTGGTTTGGTTTCCTGTTCCGTAAGAATTCACTATGCTGTTACCTGTTATCGTGGTATATGAATGATATAGTGATTACACAGATACTTTGACCAAGTAATCATGATAACTGCAATTATCAGTTTAGTAAATTCATATTACTTTATATGTTCGAATGTAGAATAGTCATCGTCAGATCCCTCGCATATCATTAGCCTTATAGACCATAAGTCAAGATCAGTATCCGAGCTTCCGGATTGAGTTGATTATCAGCGGCCATTTTTCTGAAGTGTTTGTTATCATAAATGAAAAAATTAGCGGAGCATATCCTTCGTGATGGAGGCAAGGACAGGAGGCAGAGGCATCTCCTCGATCTTTTCAAGTGCTGAACAAATTGCAAATCTAGGTAACTATTCTATAGAATCCTTGTTCTGCCCCTTCAGTTTAGGTACATAATATTAAATTGGCTTAACAATCTAAAATTTTGCCTCGATTTTTCATGATTTATCAAAATTTTCAAAATGTATGGATAAGTTTAGGACCTCTTTGAAATTACAAGGAACTATAGTGCTACATTTGAACTGCTGGTATGTACAATATAGAATGGGATAAAAGTTTGTGTAGCATTCTTCTTAGGAATTGCTTGTAGCTAAAGGTGCTTCCAAATTATCGGAAAAGCTGCAGACTTGTGGCAGTGGCTGGGTTTAGGATGATTACGGAAGCGAGAAACTGAGCCAGTTTATTTACATTGGTTTCTGTCATCTGAAAAATAAGAATCAGATATATATATTCTTCACAAAACAATATGTGTGTGAAGTTGTTTGGTTTTCAGAACAGAAGCTGTCAGGTAAAATTCAAGTGATTAAAGTGAAGCTATTTCTGAACGAAAGTCAGTTAGCTGTGTGATTCTTTAGTTTTTATCAAAACCTAGGATTTTTCCAATTTTTTTCTACTGTTAGAAAATTTGATAGCAACTGTATGGTCAGCATTTTTACGTGTTACCTATCAAGATAATTTAATAAGAAAATGCTGTTTTTCACAGGAAGACTTTCTTTCCTTTTCTTTTTTTTTTTTTGTCAGGAAAGACTATCTTTTTTTACATAAGCTCAGACATAAGATTTATTCACAACTCTGGTCTAAAAATCAGAGATTAATTGGGCGATTAATCGCTAGACGGGTGGGCTCCGTCTCGATTAATCGGAAACCGGCTCAAAGAGCGGTTTTCTGGAATATCGGTCAAAATTCGGGCGAGACGACGATTAATCTGTCAAAATGGTAAAAAAATCGGTCAAAGCTAAAAAAATTAAATTTTAAAAATTTATTAAAATAAATTATATGAACCTAAATTTCTAATACTAAATACCTCTCAATTTTAATTTTAAACTCATTTTAAGTCGATTAATTTTAACTAAGTTTAGTATTTAAAGGCGACACTTCTCATTTTATTGTAAGAAATTCCGTAAGTTCCATACCACTGTTTAATTGGCCGTAAGTTCCGTACTATTTTAATTGGCTTATTATAAATCATTATCCTTAAAGCTATTTTTGATAGTAGTGTATGTTTATAAATTATAATATTCAAATTGTATTATTCTATAAACGTTGGTCTTATAGAATGAACATCACTGATAAAAACTTTATTTAAAATGTAGTAACTACTGATAATAACTATTAGTTACTTAGTTATTAATTACTTAAATATTAGATATTAGATATAGACTAGTAAAATATGATTTGTTTCGCAATATTTTATGACATATCGATTGCTGGTATGTAAATGTAACTATATATTTATTTATTAAATTAAATTGATTGGATTAATACTCAGATTAATCATTCTGATTAATCACCGATTAACCGAATAATTGCTAGAAGGTGCCTTCACCGACTAATGCCGATTCCCGCTTTTCAGAACACTATTCACAACCATATGATTGACAATTAGCTGATGCAGCGGGTGCAAAACTATATTGGCATTATTTGGCATGGTACAGTTTTAATTTGCTTAATATGGCTGTTCTTAGATCTGTGCACTTGGTATTGGATTGAATTAAATTTTTTGCATCTCGTGGTACTAAGAGCTTCAACCCTGTGTAAGCCTTCTGCATCTAAAATTAATCTCTCAGTCTTTTACTGGTACATTACTTGTCATAAAATTTGTAGTCTGTTAATACTGCAAAGGACTTACATAAATCATTTTTCTGATAGAATTGAATGTTTGAAATATTAGATTGTTTATGAGGTGTCATGTCCATTTTTTGCAGGCACACATACTATTGCAAGTATAAAACAGCTGGAACAGAACATGCACTCCAGGTTTTAGAACTCTTCACTATTGGTTCCGATATCCTTTACTTTAATAATATTTAAGTTTAAATTTTTGTTTGACAAAATAATTTAAATTCCTGGGAATTTAATAATTATCTCGGGCTAATATGCAATTCTTTAACCTCCAAATTTGGACCTCAGGCCTGAATGCGTGATATGACATTGCTTTATGGTACATTATTAGTTTTGTAGTAAACATGGAAGAAAAAATTCTGTTCATACCAGTAATCACCTCATAATTTGCAGAAACCTTAGTTTTTTTTTTTTGGACAGAGGCAGAAACCTTAATTTGATATATAATTTTTTATCTTTATATGCTTTCAGTGCTCTTGGATGAGAAGGAAAGATTGACGTATTGCTTTAAGTCTTATGAGTCTTTATTATTTGAAGGACCTCTGAATTACTTCTTATTGCGTTCTTTTAAGGTAAACATATTTGTACTTGTAGGATTTGCACCTTAAGTATGAACAGCCCATACTTTAAACAGTAAAATTTAATAAAATTATAGCTAGGTACTTCAGATAGATCGAGTACAAACTTTACTTTATTAATAGGACACGGTTTATTTTTATTTATTTTTTTGAAAAAGAAGAATCAATTCAATAATAAAAAGCCATACGGCATCTACAAATACAATCGAAATCGAACAAACACTTAAACATATCGCTGTTGAATCCTTCCTTCTTGGATAGGCAACCAAACGAATTTTTCAAGATGATATAAATATATGTATATGCCATGACCCAACTGTTTTGAGCAATCGACCGTAGATGCAATTGATAGGACACACTTTATTAATAGGACACACAGTCTTGATGCAATTGAGCCTTGCAGTTTTTTTAAAACGAAATAATGTTTTCTGCAGATAGTGAGAAGATCCTCTAGAATTTGGGTGAGCTGTGATGGGTCAGAATGGGCCAAATTGTTATCTTTGACAATTTATTTTGGTCCAGAGATGTAATCTGACCCCATCTTCACATATCCAGAATCATTACCCAAAAACCAAAGATTTTCCTCTTTCTGGGTTAGATGAAACGTATTTTTGAAGGTCATGATGCTGCTCAAATTCAGCCATATCTTGCTCTTTCATTATAACCCATGCTTCTATTCCACTAGTTTGTGTAGAGTCTAAAAGAATAACCGTATCTTTAGTAGGAAAGCTAGCACTACTAACCCAACAAGGCTTTCCCCAACCAAAATCTGCCTCATAAATAGGAAATCTGCACCAACTAGTACACCTCAACACTTTCATGTCCTTTTGGGACATCAATTTACCTATTTTTTTGAAATTACTCGCTGCAAATTCAAACCCGTTTTTGCCTAGTAATTCCTTTGTATGTTCACTGTTTACTTGTGCAAAAGCAGTCCTCAATTTATTCACCAAGGAACTGAGCTCATACTCTTGGTCATTTATAACTGCACTTGCCATCTGAAAAATATTTCCAAAAGAATGTATCGGAAGGGGTGGCACCATCCTCCCCCTCAAGTTCACCGGATGGAAAACAGCTGATGTTTTCTTTTTCTTAATCACACATTTCCATATGAAAGCCGTAACGATCTCGACCCGTGTGGGCTTGATTGTTTCCACAACATTTTCTTTAAGTGCTGAAATTGCCGAGTCTGTAAAAATGAACCTTTTGGTGACAAGTCTGTCCATTGGCGGCAAAAGTGCTTGATTTTTTGCATCCGTCATGCTGCTCAAAGAAGGATCTATGGGTGGGAACATAACTGCGGAGTTGAAGATTGGAAACCCTAAATTGCTTTCCCCGCGAGTAACGGCTGCCCAACTATTTATAAAATTGCTTAAAGTACATGCATCCGCTATTTTATGAGAAATGCAAGTCCCGATTACTATACCACCGCACTTGAATAAATTAACTTGTATGGCTAACTGTTCTTCTGCTTTCAGCATAGAGGCATCACTTAAATTGTATGGAATCAGCTGGTCTAATACAGCAACTTGAGGAAATTCAATAATATCTGAGAGCCGAGAGTCAACCTGAGCTTCCAAATATTTAACACCTTCGTCGTTGCAATCAACGAACCTTTGCCCTTCTATTCTTCCAGCCAAGGGATAAAACTGAGTCAAGGCAACAGAGAGTGACCTCTTCAACTGGAAACACATGGCGGATTGTGTTATATTGCTAGTGTCATTGTACAGATAATAGAATATCAGAGGAAAAAAATGGGCAGGCAGGCATTGATCTAGAAAAGAGAGCCTAAACTTTTTCAGGTGAGATGGTGTTGGAGAAGAAGGTTTAATGAACTCTGTGGAAATGATATCAATCTTCATTTTTTGGTAGCCTCAGCTATTTTCCAGCTAATGCCCCTCAAAGATTAAGATAAGTTGTCTTGGTATCTTCTTCAATACTGCCATTAGATCAATTGTATTCACTGAAGCTCTTAGTTCTGAAATTTCCTATTGTGTTTTGCTGACATGGTGTACATTTATTTTAAGTTTATCATCACATCCAAGACGAGCATCTTTTTGACCTGCCATTAGCTTCCAAATCTGTACAATTAATGTGTTTATATTATTATGTAGGATGAAATATGTTAATGCTAGTTATTGAATGAGGATGGTCTATTATGAATAAGAAATACCAGGTTGATGGTACCTAGCCCACTTGCAGTAATTATTAAAGTATACTAATCTATACTATATTATAATAAACTATATTATAATAAAAGAAACATTAAAAGTTTGGTAGTTGGTCTGTCGGTACGGTATTTGCTGAAATTACTTAATTACCCTTACCTAATAATTTTATTATTTTTATTTAATAATCCTTAGTTAGTATATCAACCAATTACCTTTTTGAAGTAAAACACATTATCTTTTTTATTTTTTCCCAACAAAACACATTTTTCCAAAAATATCACAGACACACCTTTTTTTTCAAATATATCACGGACAATTCTATTTAATAAAATATTAAAATTAATAATAGCTAACCAATTACCTTTTTTGTACTAAAACATATTACCTATTCTATTTTAAATAACATAACTTGCTTTTTTTCCAGCTACCTTTTTTAATAATTAAGCAGTTACTTTTTTAAGATCAAACACAATATTTTTTCTATAATCTCTAACTAAAATACCTGTAATTCTAAAAATATAACGAACATATATATGTTAATAAATAAAAATTTTGTCAAATAATTTGAAATATTAAACCAACAAATTTTGATGTTTTAAAAATTATAATTTAAATAATTTAAAAATTATATAATATTAAAGAAAATCCGTGCACCACACTAGTTATAAGCTAATATTTATATTATCTATACTATATTATAATAGACGAAACAATTGAAAGTTTTGGTTGAACGGTTTTCGATTTTAACCTCTTTTAATAATAATAAAAAATTATTATCACTAATAACTAACCAATTAATTTTTTCAACTGAAATACTAATTGCCTTTTTTAACAAAAGCATGTTACTTTTTTTGACTTTTCCCTAACTAAAACAGCTCATTTTTCAAAAATATCACGTACAAGTCTATTTAATAAAATAGAATAAAAACACTGTAATTATTAATAATTAACCGGTTACCTTTTTTCGGCAAAAACATATTACCTTTTTTAATCATTCTAACCAAATACTCTTACTTTCCAAAAATAACACGAACAATTCTTTTTAGTAAAATAAGATAATAATAATATTATAATTATCAATAACCAACTATTTACCATTTTCAACTAAAACTCAATATCAATTCAAATCAATAGTATAATATTAAAAAGGTTCCAATTCCAATTGAATTAAAAAAATCGTATAATATTAAAGAAAATCGTACGTCGCACGGGTTTCAAAGTTTTAACTAAAACAATTACTCTTTTCAACTAAAACGTACTATCAATTCAAATTAATGACAAGATATTAAAAAAATTAATTTAAATTAAATTAAAAAATTATACAATACTATGCATCACACAGGTTTTAATAGACGAAATATTGAAAATTTTGGTACAACGGTTTTATGTTTTCACCTCTTTTAATAATAATAAAAATTATTATTACTAATTAACTAACCAATTATCTTTTTCAGCTAAAATACCAATTACCCTTCTCAACTAAAGCACGTTACCTTTTTAAATTTTTTTCCCACCTAAAACAGCTCATTTTCGAAAAATATCACGTACAAGTCTATTTAATAATATATAATAATAAAACTATAATTACTAATGACTAACTAATTACCCGCTAAAGCATATTATTTTTGCTAATCTTTCTAAATCTTCTAATTTTTCAAAAATAACAAGGACAATTCTATTTAGTATAATAAGATAATAATAATAATATAATTATAAATAACCAACCATTTACCTTTTTCAACTAAAACTCATTATCAATTCAAATCAATGGTATAATAAAAAAATTTCAATTCAAATTGAATTAAAAAATCATATAATATTAAAACAACCTTGCAGCGCATGAGTTTGAAAGTTTCAGCTGAAACAATTACCGTTTTCAACTAAAATGTACTTTCGATTCAATTCAAATTATTGATATAATATAAAAAAAATTAATTTAAATTAAATTAAAAAACTATACAATAATAAATAAAGTATGTGCATCATTTATTAATAGTATCATTATTATTAGTAACTAATCAATTAACTTTTTTAACTGAAACACCAATTATCTTTTTCAACTAAAATATGTTACCCATTAATAATTAATCAATTAAATTTTTAACTACAACACCAATTACATTTTTCAACTAAAATATATTACATTTTCTATTTTTTTCAATCCAAAACGTTTCCATTTTCAAAAATATTACAGACAACTAAAAATCTCCTTTTCCAAAAATATCGCGTGAAACTAAAATATCTCTGTTTTCAAAAATATCACAGGCAAGTTTATTTAATAAAGTAGAATAATAATAATATAATTATTAATTACTAACTAATTACATTTTTTCATATCACGGTCAATTAAAATATCTCTCTCTCCGAATTATATAATGGGAAGTCTATTTAATAAAGTAGAATAATTACAATATATTTATTAATAACTAACAAATTACTTTTTTTTATCTAAAACACAATATCTTTTTTATTTTTTAACCCCCTTTTTTCCCCAACATAACATGGACAATTCTATTTTAATAAAATAAAATAATAATATTATAATTAATAATAATCAAACGATTATCCGTTTCAACTGAAACGCACTATCAGTTCAAATAAAATTGAAGTTATAATATTAAGATTTTCAATTCAATTCAAATTAATTTAAAAAAAAATCATATAACACGGATTTAAGTTAGTACTACTAGTAAAACATAAAGTGATTTTATTATCATATTAAAGAAGTAGAGTTTTTTTTTAGTATTCAAAAAAAGAAAAAAAAAAAGTAAGGTTTTTGTTGATTTGGACTTGAAGGGACTGTGTTGGTGTTGTTAACAGCGGGCCTGCTTTTTTAGCATTGGGTGTATGTCTGAAACTGCAAATACAGAGTCACTGTCCAAGCCATTTAGCCGGTTCCTCTTTTGCAGAGGTAGTCAAACATGCGAGTTTGTATAACCTGGTCCGGCGATTTTTACTCGATAATTATTTTGTCCATCTAAATCTTAAATAACTTTTTTTTATTAAATTTGGTATATATTATGATTCCATTTTTCAGAATTCGTGAACCAATTTGGTGTGCAGAAATTTTGGTCATGGGACCACCTCTTTACCTTCCATATTCCAAAGAGACCTTGTTGCAGCTCTACCATATTTACAAAATTGATTAATAAATATAAACTAAGCATAATAACCCGTGCGAGTTCTCTAGCGTTCATAAATATTTTTATTATTTTGAATGTAAATGTTAAACCGAAATTTTTTTGTTTTGTAATTAAATTTTATAGTCTTAATCAGGTAAGTCATGTAAGTTGAATGCGGAACTCAAGTAGGAAG